>OVAN01007416.1:0-19711 GCA_900406275.1 Anastatica hierochuntica | reverse complement strand
GCACGTGTCGTCTCGTGACTGGTTTATTTTTAATGTAAAAAGACGGTTGGGACCCACGCGCCGAGCTCTACGCGAGTGGATGATTTCTATAGGCTAAACCTAGGCTCCTTTTCGCGAATGGACCTTTCGGTTTCCTCCTCATTTCCTTTAAATTCTCCTCTTCTCAGTCATTTCTTCAATTCTTCTCCACTCGCAAAAGTAGTTTCTCTCCTCCATATCTCTAAGTTTTGATCTTTTTTGACTTGAGTTTTATTTGCTTTCGAATATGTCGGTTGTTTCCATTTCTTCTCGGTCTTCCTCTTCCGGTCCTTCTGATGTGGAAGGTTCCGAAGAAAGGATTTCTTCAAACAATAACTCCTCGGTTTCAATTACCGAAGATGAGTCTTTCGATAGGAAATATAAGTTAGTTAGGGCACGATTGGAGATGAGGGGTGATGAGACGGTCGGCAATATTCCTGACGAAGAGAAGGATGACGCAAAATCTGCGGCTCCTCCGAGCTCCCCTGCGAAAAACGTTGATTCTTTTCGTCGTACCATACCTGCCAATCCGAACTATACATACCCTGAGGCCTGGGTTGGCACTTGGCAGCAAACAAAGAAGCCAGAAGAGGAGCCTGAGGTCGGCAAGCCAGAGAAGAAGACTAGACCTCCTCGGCTTATAGGAAGGACATTGTCCACCGAGGAGACTCTTAACTCTACTTTCCCTTGGAGGCGTGAAGTCGCCAGTTTTGTCGTTAGGGTTCCCGAGGAGCATGAACGTCATTGGACTTGTCCCGAGGATTGGGTTTGTCTTTACGAATCTTACTTTAAATTTGGTGGGCTCTGGACCCCACTTCCAAAACTTTTTACTGATTTTTGCCGAGTTAGATGTATCGCTCCTAGTTAGCTGACTGTTGCGGCGGTTCGCAATATGGTCAGCATTTTTGTCATGGGGTTTGAGCTCGGCATTAAAGTTGATAGGAAGCTTTTTGAGGAGTTTGTTCGTATTGGGAGGAACTTCACCCTTGTCGGCACTTTCTATGCCAATTTCAAAAAGAAAGTGATCACCGGGGAGACTTCCAAGACGCAAAACTGGCATACTCACTATTTTTATATGAAAGTGAATGAGACTTCGGTCGTCGATTGTGAGATGCGAATCCGATCTCTCTGGAACCAAAATCCTGGTAGCCGCCCTTGGAGTAGTTTCCTTGTAGTTAAATAAATTTCTGATGGCTAACTATTTTGTTTGTCGGTTTTTTGTTTTTCAGTTAAGATCTTCTCTACTCGAGCCCTTCCTCCCGGTTTTGCCGATCATATTGAGACGACTCAGAAGCTCGGCATTCAAAAGTGGCCCGAGATTCATACTAAGAGGCTTGCGTTAGCTCTCAATCGAATTTCCGACGGTAGCCTTCAATCCTCGACTCTTTCGATCCTTTTTTCTAAAATCTCTTTAACTTAATTTCTTTTACTTTACTTTAGATTTTCCCGATCTTCCAAGAGCACGAATGGGAAGAGTATCAACTGTGCTTCCGAAGGTCCCTCGAAAGTCAAGGAAGAAGGGGGAGACTTCAGAGAAGGCTCCTGACACAACTACCGACCTGCCCGCAGGTCAAATTCCAGAACAAGCTGTGGGTGAAAAGCAAGCCCACATGGCCAAGCCCTCGGCTGTTGAGGCCAAGAAGACCATTTCTAAGGGAGCTTCCGCTTCTAAAGCTCCGGTTACCTCGGTAAATCCTCTCTCAGTTATCCCAGCTGAGGAATCCACTCACCCAGCTGCTAAAGAAAAACAAGGTGAGGTTGCATGGACCGAGGAGCAGCTGGCTCTGGTCGGAACTGGCCCATCAGTTCGAGGTAAAGATGGGAATCCTTCTGACGAAGAGACAGTGGCTCAACATCAGAAGAAGCGGGCTGCCATCCGAGCTCCTGGAGATGGTAGCAAAGAGAAGAAGAAGAAGAAATTCCAAGCTTCCTCGGATCCCAAGAAGCAAACCCCTCCTCCAAAAAGGACTCAAACAAGCTCAAAGGGTCCTTTGTCAATGGAAGACGCCTCGGAGTGTGCTGCCCTTTTTAGGCAGATTCACACCCTGCAATCTCCTGTCACCCCGGTCGATGAGCTCCATTTCTCGACACTTTATAAGGACATGTCGAGATCCTTTACCGAGGTTGGTTTTAAGGTTTTAAACTTTCATTTTTTGTTCCCCCTTTTTTTTTATAGTTTTTTTTGATAACTTTCATGCCTTTCTTGTTAGGCTGGAGACTATACGAACAGAGTTATCGAGGCCTACGATACTCTGGTCAAGCAGCAGAGGTCTAAGATCCGGTCTTTCAATCAAAAGGTCGAGGAACTTGTTTCGAAGGCTGTAGAAGCCGAGAGGGAGAAATCTCGGAAGTCTGAGGAGGAGACTGCTGAAACTAAACGGCAGTTGGTCGAAGCCCGGAAAAGTCGGGCCGAGGACAAGAAGGAGTTCGAAAGGACTCAGAAGGCTTGGGCTCTGGAGAGAGAGGATCTGAAAAATAGGTTGGCCGGGGAGCAAGAGAGGCTCCGGAAAAGCCGAGACCGAGAAGTTGCTAATGAGCGTAAGAAGGTCCTCTCGGTTCTTTCTGCTCGGTATGAGGCTTCCCTTCAGAAAGCCAAGTGCTTTAGGGACGAGGTCTAGGCTGCCGAGGAACAAAGGCTTCTTATGGCCAAGTTCGAGGCCGAGGTTGATTTGCTGGAATACTTGAAGTCTGAGTATTCCATGGATCCTCCCGCTGATTATTTAGCCGAGGTTTCTGAGAATCTGGCTAACCAAAAGTCGGTTGTTGGAAAGATGGAAATTGTGGATCTTACAGATGAAGACCTTGATATTCACAGGCTTTCTGAAGATGCACTCCTCGGCCAATATGGTAGCAACCGAGGTTCTCTCTCTCCCGATGAAACCGCTGGGTTGAGGTCGGCTGCCTCCAATGTCCATGAAGCTTAGGACTTAGGCATTTTGTTATATATTTTTTGTAAAGCTGTCTATATTGTATTTCCTTTCTCTTTTTTTTTGTCGAGCCGAGGCTATATGTAGCCCGGTTTTTCTGAATATTATTATTAATGAATCGACTTTCATCATTCTCATCCTTTGTTAAAATTTCAATCTTCGAACTTCTAACAAAATAGTGGATAAAGTACAAGTTGAAGAACTTGGTTTTCCTTTTGCGAGGACAGACTCGGCTTTAATGGAATCAATTGGGCCATTAAGACTTTAGATTTCTTTTGCAATTAAATCAAAAGAATCCTTACCAGTCCCTCAGATGATCAGTCTGTTTGCTTATGAGAAGCGAAATATTGCGAGTATAAACTCGGTTTAAGGATGGATCTGTTGGGCCATCTTTTGAATTTGATATTATCAAAATCAATTTAATCTCCCGGGGAGTATTCTTAAAAGGAAGGAGCTCGGCGTCGTGTTTTCACTTAGTCTTTTGAAAGTTCAAAAGATAAGTTTTTATATATTTTTTTTACAAAGGTATAATTGGACCTCGGTGAGGCTGCCTACGTATCCTCGAAAGGAATCAAGCCATTCGTAGTTCAGTTACAATATAGGATATAAATATATACATAGAGCTCAGTTTTGTATGTCGAGGTTAACTTTCTTGATGATGCTAGTAGTAATATCGCTTGAGATTAGCTGCGTTCCATGAGTGTAAGACTTTGTCGCCGTTCATTTGGAGAAGTTCGTAAACACCTCGCTTTACTACCCTGGAGATTATGTACGGTCCTTCCCAGTTTGCTCCCTGCTTGGTGATCGGTCGGTCTGCCGTATTCTCAAAGACTTTCCTTAGTACCAGATCTCCTTCTTGAAATCGTCGGCCTTTGACCTTTGAGTTGTAATATTTTGCCGCCCTATGCTGGTAATTTTGTATTCTGAGGAGAGCTTGGTCCCGGACTTCTTCTGCTTGGTCGAGATGTTCTTCCATCATTTCGTTATTCAAATTCTCGTGAAGTGTCAGGATCGATCGTCGCAAACCTGGTATTGATACCTCGGCTGGTGCCATTGCTTCCATCCCATGTACTAGAGAAAATGGGGTTCGCCCTGTCGAGGTCTTTGAAGTAGTTCAGTGTGACCATAAGACTCCATCCAGTTCGTCGGCCCATAATCCTTTTTTAGCTTTCGACCTCTTCTTCAGTCCGTCAAGGATCCGTTTGTTCGTGGCTTCTGCTTGCCCATTTCCCTGCGGGTACCTCGGTGTGGATTTGTAGAGTCTGATTTTCCACCTTGCGCAAAAGGTTTCGAATTTGTCGGAAGTGAACTGAGAGTCATTGTCGGCAACAATTTCATACGGCAACCCACGCCGGCAAATGATGTTCTTCCAGACAAACTTCTGTACGTCATCGGCAGTTATTTTTCTGAAAGCCTTTGCTTCAATCCATTTGCTGAAATAGTCGGTCAAAACCAGAATGTATTCCTTTTGACGGGAACGTGGTAGGGGCCCGATAATATCCATTGCCCATCTCATAAATGGATAGGGCATTGCCGAGGTTGATATATAGTCGGTTGGGGAATTTATCATTGGTCCATATCTTTGACACTTTTCACATCTTGCGACATGCTTTTCGCAATCTCTCACCATTGTCGGCCAGTAGAAACCTTGACTGCGAACTTTGTGAACCAAAGCTCGGCCTCCTGAGTGATTCCCGACTGCCCCTTCATGAATTTCCATCATGATTTTCCAGGCTTCATTCTTTCCAACGCAGACGAGGAGTGGGCCGGAATAGCTCTTCCGAAATAAGTGACCATCCATCATGCAGTATTGTGAACTTCTCCTCTTTAGTCTTCGGGTTGCCCATTTGCATGCTGGTAGTTCCCCATCTTCTAAGTATTTAATTATTTCATCTCTCCAATCTACTTCTTCGGGCTCCAGAACCAATGGTTCGATTCGGTCTTGTTCCGTCATATCTTCTTCGTCGGTTGCGTCGATTATCATGCATTCGCCCTTTGAAAGTCCGATACTTGGTCGGTCTATGCTTTCCACTGGTATCGTTCGTCGGTTTGTCGGGTCCGACGTTGAAGCTAAGGTAGCGAGGGCATCAGCAGGAGAGTTGTCTGACCGAGGTATCTTCATTAAAGAAAAAACTTCAAATTCCTTTGCAAGGTCTTAGACTAACTTTAGATAGGAATCCATTCTCTTATTCCGAGCTTCGTATTCTCCATTGATCTGGCTTGCTACTAAATGTGAATCACAATATACTTGGATTTGCTTTGCTCCTATTGCTTTTGCCAATCTTAAACCCGCTAGTAGTGCTTCATACTTGGCTTCATTGTTCGATGCCAGGAAATTTAACCGAAAAGACTGCTCTAAAATCTCATTGTTGGGCGTGGCTAGCCGAACTCCAATCCCTGATCCGTGCTTTGAAGCCGATCCATCAACGTACAGCGACACCGCTCGTCGCTGGGGTTTTCACTTGTCAGCTCGGTTGGTAACTCAACTAAAAAGTCCGCCAATACTTGAGATTTTGCACTGGTCTTGGTTCGGTATTCTATGTCGTACTCACTTAGTTCAACTGCCCACTTGGCTAGTCTCCCTGATAGACTCAGGCTATAGAGAATGGCCTTAAGAGGCTGATTCGAGAAAACTACTATTGCATGTGATTGGAAGTATGGGCGCAGTTTTCTGGCCGATGTGACTAGGGCTAATGCTAGTTTCTCGAGAGCCGGGAACCGAGCTTCTGCTCCATTTAATGACTTGCTGGTATAGAAGATCGGTTTTTGGATGCCTCGGTCTTCTTTGATCAACACGCTGCTGACTGCGTGAGATGAAACAGCAATGTACAAGTAAAGAGTTTCTCCTTCCTCGGGTTTTGACAGAATGGGTAGTGTTAAATATTGCTTCAGTTGCTTGAAAGCCTCTTCACATTTTTTATCCCACTCGAATCGTCTATTACCTCTGAGGAGTTGGTAAAAAGGCAGGCACCTGTCAGTCGATCTTGAGATAAACCGGTTTAACGCTGTTATTCTTCCCGTCAATCTTTGTACTTCCTTCGAATTCTGAGGATATGGCAGGGACTCGATTGCCAAGATCTGCTTTGGGTTTGCCTCAATTACCCTCTTTGTCACAAGATAACCGAGGAATTCCCCTGATGTTACCCCGAAAGTACACTTCGCTGGCTTTAACTTCATGTTATACTTGTCAAGAACTTGGAAACACGCCCGCAAATGTGACACGTGATCTTGCGCCTTGAGAGATTTTACTAACATATCGTCAACATAGACTTCCATCGTGTTACCTATTTGATCGACAAACATTTTGTTGACAAGGCGTTGATACGTAGCTCCGACATTCTTAAGGCCGAAAGGCATGACTCGGTAGCAATATATTCCTCGGTCTGTAATGAAGGCCGTCTTTTCTTGATCATCGGGGTGCATCATAATCTGATTGTAGCCCGAGAACGCATCCATGAATGAGAGGAGTTCGTTCCCGGCTGTTGCTTCCACAAGTCGATCAATATTGGGCAAAGGGTAACTGTCCTTCGGGCATGCCTTATTTAGATATGTGAAGTCTACACAAACTCTCCATTTTCCATTCTTTTTCTTAACCACAACCGGGTTTGATAACCAATCTGGATATTTTACCTCCAGTACTGACTTTGCCTTTGTTAACCGATCAACCTCATCATTAACCGCCTTTGTTCTTTCTGGTCCGAGTTTCCTTCGCTTTTGCTTTACTGGTTTGAAAGTTGGGTCAATATTCAGCTCGTGGCTGGTGATGCTCGGGTCTATTCCTGGCATATCCGAGATCGTCCATGCAAACGTCGTTGCTTTTTAAAAAGTTGATTATTTCTCCTTTGAGATGGTCTGGAAGCTCGACTCCGATTCCCACACACCTTGTCGGATCTGTTGGATCAATGTTTATCATCAGGATTGACTCTTTGATTGGCGATTCCGTGTTGCTTGGCGTTTCTTCTATGGACGGTCGTGTTATTAAGCAAGCTTGTGCTGCCCTTCTTAATTTATGTTCGGCAATAAAACACGATCTTGATTCCTTCTGGTTGCCCCTAACCGTGAAGACTCCGTATTTGGTTGGGAATTTCAGGCATTGATGATAAGATGATGGTATTGCCCTCATTGCATGTAACCATGAAGTCCCGAGAATAATGTTGTAAATAGCCGGTCTGTCGATGACGAGGAATTTTACGATTTTGGTCACTCTGCCGACATAGACTGGTAGCTTGATTGACCCGAACGTATATTCTGACTGCCCATTGAATCCGGTCAGAGGCTTAGTGCTCGGCTTGATTACGTAGTCGGTTAATTCCATCTTTTTCAACGTTTCTTTGAAGATGATATTCACTGTACTCCCAGTGTCTATCAAGATTCGTGTCATCTCGCAGTCTGCTACCATTAACTCTCAATCACTAAAGGATCATTGTGGGGAATGTCGACTCCGTTGGTATCCGCTTCGGAAAAGGTAATCGGGGTATCGCCGATTTTTTGGTTGTCTTCTACATATTGCTTCCATTTTTTGGCACTGACAGCCCGACGTTCTCCTTCTTTTATTGCTCGGACTGAATTTGAACAATCTTTCAATCCTCCCATTATCATATTGATTCTTTTTCTGGGTGCTGGAGGAATTTCGTCCTCGTCATATACCCGATCCCTTTTTAACTCGGTCACCGAGGTCGGCTGGATTGCGTGTGCTTTCAAGTTTTGACGTTGGTAGTTTTGTTGTGCTTGGTTATTTCTTTGCTCAAGATTTTCCCTGCTGTTTTTCTTGTCTTCTATACTTCCTTCTTTCATCGGCACGTCAATTTCCCCTTTTTGGAACTTGGTCATTAAGAGTTTTGTTAGGTGCCTGCATTCCTCGGTTGCATGACCGGGTTGCTTGTGATACTGACAGTACTTCTCGGAATTTCGTTCCGGTCCTCGAACCATTTTGTTCCATGACAACGACTCTTTGGATTTTGGCTGAGACACATAGTAGTTTATCGCCTTTTTGGAAAACTCTCCTCGGTTTTTTTTGTCGGTATATTCTTTATCATAATGTTGTCGAGGTTCCACGTATTCTTCTTTGTCTGTTGACTTCTCTTTTTCTTTCTGATTTTGTGATTCTGCCGAGGTATGCTTTTTTGTCATGGCTAGTTTTTCTTCTTCAACCTCGATGAACAGCGTCGCACGGTGTAACGCATCCTCTAGTGTCTGAGGCTTGTTGATTTTTAAATCATCTCTAAAGCTTGATTCGTACCAAAGGGCGTTCCGAAGTGCTGGAAGAGCTGCTTCATCAGAGATCGCAATCCTGGATGCCACGCTTTTGAATCGTTCAATGAATTTCCTCAAGGGCTCCCTCGGTTCTTGAGATAATGTCCATAGATCGGCTTCTGAAGCTCTCTGCTTGATGAACATGGAATAGTGCTTGAGGAAAGTTGTTGACAATTGCCGGTAACTGTCAATTGAATTCGGCTTTAAACCCGAGAACCATTGCAAAGCTTCTCCTTCCAAATTTTCTACAAAAAGTTGACAGTGGCCAGCATCATACTCTTCGGGAGTCAACCTTGCTCTTCTCATCGCGATGCCAAAGGCTGTCAGAAACTGGCTTGGGTCGGACATTCCGCCGAATTTAGGGAGAGCAAGCTTTCCGAGGTGTCGAAGCGGAAATTTTCCGACTCTGGCAGTGAACGGATCACTTTGGGTTTCTTGCAAAACTCTGTCTACTTCTGGAGCCGCACTAATTGCCTTTGAGCTCATTTCTTGCAACCTGATTTTTAGCAGCTCTATTTCTCGGTCTCTGTTGTTTTCTATGCTTCGCTGTTGAGATATTGTTGGAGGCGGCATTTCAAGGTTGGTCGGTTGATTTTGAGCCGAAGTATCATGGTTAACTGGACCTTGCGGATCTGACGGAGTTCCAAACAAGTCATGCTGAAGCTGGTTCATGAATTGCTCCGATTGTCGAGGTTGCCTATCTTGAATTTGGGGTGAAACATCTGTGACCCTTGGCGGTGCCGACAAAGCTTCGACCCCTCCTTCTAGCGCCAACTGTTGGGCCCGAGCTCGGCATCAGGATACCAAACCCAGGAAAAAGACTAGTTGGGCCCAAGGCAGAAGAAGAAGGCCCATCAGATATGAAGAAAAATTTGGCTAAGTGTCAAGCCCGTGACCTCGGCCCAGTCTCAGGCCGAGGACATGGCCGACAACATTTAATGAAGGAGTCAGAAGGAGATTCGTTGAGCATTTAATGAAGCGCACTTCCTCGGTTCAAACCGCCTCGAAGAAGACACGTGGAGTAAATGCAGAGGTCTCGGCATCAACCACAACCGATGCATGCAAAGAGAAGACATGAAGAAAGTTGGTAACGACACGTGGATTTNCTCAGGCCGAGGATATGGCCGACATCATTTAATGAAGGAGTCAGAAGGAGATTCGTTGAGCATTTAATGAAGCGCACTTCCTCGGCTCAAGCCGCCTCGAATAAGACACGTGGAGTAAATGCAGAGGTCTCGGCATCAACCACAACCGATGCATGCAAAGAGAAGACATGAAGAAAGTTGGTAACGACACGTGGATTTCACCTCGGTCTAAAATCATAATTATATCGAGTTACTGTAGATCTTAACCTCCTATAAATAGGTCGTTAAGCTCATTAGGAAGGGGCATACAAAAAATTAAGAGAGTTGAAACCGACTAGAAAAGACTTAGAGAGATAAACACTTGTAACAATCTCAAATCAATAAAGCATCCAAATTCCTCGGTTCTCATAAAAATCATAGATCTACTCGGTTTTTAAACCGAAAACTTGGTTTATTTGGAAAAAATATTCAAAGTGTAAACTCTGACCTCGGCCAAAGCAACATCAAAACCGAGAATAAAACAGAAGAACGGATAAAAGAAAATTTCTAAGTATTAAATAATTAAGGGATTAAAAAGTCAAAGGAACCGATCCTCGGTTCAACAGTTCGACGTCTCTCGATTCTGCAATTATCATAAACTGAGACAAGAGTTGTAAGATGTTTTGATGCCAGAGGGGTTGCTGGAAGACGCCTTTAGATTAGATTGGAAACTTGAATTCGTTGACAAAGAGGATGATGTACTTCTCGGCAATGATCATTCGGGAGTTTGTCATTTCTTCCTCTTTGATACATTTAATCACAGATAAGATATAGGATTACAAAAAATTGTGAATGAAACGGTGAGATATGCGGATCAGTTGCGAGTAGCATTTGGTACATAAAAATAATATCACCAGATGATATGAAGAAAATGTGCATACACGGAGAAGAGCACAATAGCCCATTTCTAGAATTTGTATCAATCGCTTTAGCATGGGGGAACGTCCTTATTCTCATTTCGATGTTTTTATGTCTCATTTGCAAATTACATCTCGAAATCATCAAGAGATTGTAGGAGTCGTACTTTAGTTGATGTTTTACTATCGTTGTTATCTTTATCCTCTTTCATTTATTTTCATACTGCCTCTTTGTAAGTAGTTTGTCAGTCTTCCAGAAAATACTTGAGAAATACAATAGTCCGATGCAGCTGCGCAATGAAAAGACAGGTTTTGCCTTGGACAAAGATGGGAATTATGACGTAGTGATGGAACTAACATAATCAAAAGATGTGAATAGCTAAAATGAGAAAATATATGAAAAGAAAATGGGAGGTTGATAGCAAAATCTTGCACCTTTTAAACCATAAGAGCAAACAACTCCACACAACAAAGAAGAATCTTTTATCAAGACAATTCAGGATTGATTCTGACAAGAAACCAAAAAAGAATGCTACATGGAAAGAGTCACAGAACATAACAACAAAAGGTTGTGACTAGGAAATTATTACTAGACTAGAGAAGAATCAAAAGTTCAAAGAAACAGAAGGCACTCAAGATTACGTAATTGTTTATCCGCATCCTAAGTTCTGAACACACAGTAACAGACACTAGACACTGTCAGGAACTACCATACTTGAAAGATGTTAAAAGCAACATACAACGGGGTTCTCATACGCATATCCTGCAACTTACTTAGCATCTATCGAGTCAGACCATGAGAACCATTAAAACAAAGTCGCATGATCAAAACCATTACGTATCTAGATGGTGAATAAATTGCATAGGAGCTCTTAGTGTGAATAAAATGAACACCACAACCACACTTGCACAATAAGCATCCTTTACAAATCATAAAGCACTGAGGTTTCAGTGTACTACGTATAGACAAATCCATAAAAGATACAAATTTACTGGTAAGCGAGACACTCATGATAAAAAAGCACAAACTATATTCATGAAAGTAACCTCGAATTTAAGCAGCTTCCTTCATAGGAGCTGGGATGGTGACGTAACCCATCTTCTTAAGACTAGCATCATCAGATTCATCGCTCTCGTAATCATCTTCCTCAAAATTATAGCTATGACGGTTCATAACTAAAGCCCAGACGAGGTACATAGTAGCGGCGGTTAGGGCACCACATCCGACGCCGAATAAGAGAGCCACCACGACGCTGAGAATATCTCTGGTATGATCCTTGAAGGAATCGAAGAAAGGGAAAGATAATTGAGGACGATCCTCGTGGATCTGGGGCTTCTCGACGGCTGAAGGGAGGAATCTATGGTGTCGATTAACGAAGAAAGGGATGACGCGGTGAGGATTGAGACGACGGATGGTGAAGACGGTGATGGATCGAGTGGAGGAGATATCGGATTCGAGGTTAGGGTTTTCTGGGGTTACAGAGAGGGAATACGTGGAGATGAGTAAGGTTTTGCAGGGACGAGCTGCCATGCCGGAGATTGAAAGGAAAGCTAAGATGATCGCGAGGAGCAGGAGGTAAGAGGAAGATGCCATTGTTGTCGAGTACTTCTTCTTCTTCGTCCTGCTTTTGAAACAAAACACAATCTACCAGATTCGGGAAGAAGATTTGTTTCTATTCTTATGTATTATAAGAAAATCCCCAAAATTATTGTATTTAAACCATATAGATTCCCTTTACATTGTTCTCCCTGTTCAAATAAAGAATTTTATTGAATTTGAAAAAATTGAATTCTATTTAATTCATGTATTATTCAAGTGTATTTTAAATGAATTCTTTGAAATTTATATGTTATTAGATTGAATATTTAGTGTCATTCTATTAAATTACTCTATATTCTAGTGTTTTTCAATTTCTCTATTCACTAAAAGTTATTGTTATTCACTTTTAAGATATCTTTTATTTTGTGCACATTTCAAAGTAATTTAATAGAATTCTCTAAAAAAAATGTGAAGAATCAATTCTCTACAATATCTTAAAATCAGTTGTTTTAGAAATTTTTTTTAATTTTTTCACATTCTATTATTGAATAACACCTCCTTAAATTATAACATTGACACATTAACTTAGACAAAATATATTGTATTGTTGGAAATTTGATTTGAAATTGATAGTTGTTGGGATTTATATAGTAGTAAAAAGGTAGTTTAAATGAATAAGCAAAAGTTTAAGAGTAAGATGATAGAAAATCAATACTATAATTGTTAAACAACTCTCTCCATAACTTTGCCACACGTCAGCACTTAAAATTTTGACACGTGTCCGTAGTGAAAAGAAAATTATTTTCGAGCGTCTACGAGGGCTTTTCGCTTTCCCATCCCCTTCGAGTCCTACCCTTAAATGAGCTAATCAATTTTTCGTCTACGATTCTGTTTCAGATTGAAGATAGTTTCAGGAGGAAATTAAAAGTTTTCCAGAACGACGGCGGTGATGTGAACTTGAAGGAGACGATTTCAACATTGCGAGGATATAGTTTAGGTTAAAGACCTTATTAGATCCAATGGTTTGCATATGCAGGATAATGTTCTTCGTAAGGGGATCAATCCTCACACCAGAGAAAACAATTACAAGATCCGATTCAGTAATCATCTCCACTCTCTCTATCTCAATATGATTGAAACTCTTTGTGAATAACAACAGAGTGTATAGAGCTTGTTATTCACTTGTTTTTCGTTCATCCATGGTGTTTTGTTATGTAGTATGCCTTTATAAAAAGTGCAGGCTCTTTGAATAAAATCCTCTGAGGAATTTCTCTGTCATTGTCTCTTTGTTTGCCATTTGTGGAACTGAGTTTTTCTGTATTGGCATTACTTTCTGAATTTCACCATGTTTTGGTATTCCAGATACAAAGGTATTTCGCATTACGAAGGAGATGAAGCAACCAACCACACGGCTCTTCCATGCTTTTGCGAGTTACTTGTTGAGGAGCATAACAACTACTATGGTGAACCCTCGGCTGATGGGCATGACGTGTTTGAGTTTTTGGCTTAAGCAGCCAAGCGAAAAGGATGAGCTTTCTCTAATAATTGCTTTAAGGTACGAGCTTCCTTCTCAGGGTCTTCAACATAAACGACCTCTTATAGTCAGAGGTAAAGATATGGAATTCAGCAAGTTTGGTTCAGATATAGCTTATGATTTAATATATGCTAGTGCGGTCTTTCTCCATATCCCCAATGATCTTGTTTGGACTGGACTTGAAAGGCTGGTATATAAGTTGAAGCCTTATTAGGGAGAATATTTGTGTCACATAACAAAAAATTTTGTACGCGTTTAAGAGGAGACAGATGCACAGAGAGACTATCAAGCATAGGACTCGAATCCCTCGGGAGGCAAACACATGATAGTTTGTTGTTTAATCATTACGAGATCTGGTTCGGATATAGACGGATCAAATTGTAGGTTGTTGCTTTTTGCAGTGTAGATACTTTAATTCCCATGGCATGTCATTGCACCATACTAAGAGGATTGGATCCATTGAAGTTACATAGAGTATATAGTGTTGGGTGATATCTTCTGTTGTGTAGTTACGGGTCTCTGGACCAAGAGAAATCTCACAAAGTACTTATGTAGTAATAGTAACTATATTTGTTCGTTTGTTTGTTTCACAGAGTTAATTTTGTTGTCTTCCCTAATTCTGTTTGTAATTGGAATATTTCTTCTTATTCTTTTTAAGTTTTTAAGAGAAGTTTTGTATTAAATGTTTCAGAAACCAAAATTGTGTGGCTTGTAGTGCTAGAAATTGATAGGATGGATATTTTGAATCTGGAAAATTGGTAGTTCGCCCTTTTAATCCGCCAGGGCCAATGACATGTTTCAGTTCTTTTTGTTTTCTTGATGTTAGAGAAGCAATTGGTGTCAGTAAGGAAGCAGTTGGTTTTGCGAGGGATCTTCCGATGTGTCATCAGAAATGGGTTAACTCGAAATTAAGCCTCAATTTTTGTGGGATCTGGAACTAGAACAAAACTGAATATAATGGATGCGAATCAGGTAGTAGAGCTGAGAAAGTTCGCCAGACAGTTGAAATTTGATCCTTCGATTCTCCATAATTCTCCTATGATTTTCGTCAAAGAGTATCTCCAACGGTAGTGGTTTGATTCTTCTTTGACTTCATTTTCCTTTTTGTTTCCTCCCCATGAGTTTTGTTCTTCTCTTCTTTTTTTTCACACCAAAGCTGTGAATTTCTTCTGATTTATGTTTGTTCTTTCGTTCCTATCTTTTTGTACAGTATAGGAGCTCAAGTTCTGAGAACACTACGAGGTCATTGTTCTCAGAACTGGTCATAGGGCAGTGGACAACTTGAGTTATGTCCGCGGAATGGCTTTTCGTCTGCAAATCAATCCAATCTCGAGAGAGGTGGGATGAAGGTAAAGAAAAAAACTTTCTTCATCCCTTCTCGGCTAACTCTTTCAACGAAAACTAGGTTTTGTGTAAGATTCGTTTGGTGAAATTTTAGGATTGGAGCTTCTTTTACAAAATCTCAAGTACTTGCTTTGAGTACCTTATGTTTCAAGTAGTTTAGTATGTGAGGAATAACATTTGCAAATAAAGGAATGGTTCAAGACTGCTGTCTATCTCCCATATTGTGAAATTTTGAAATATGTACTTTCTCCAACTCGTTTATTAGATTTTGCATGCGGTGCAATAGTTTATTGTCGTATTTCCTTTGCATCATTTCATACTTTGAATGTTTTGGACCAAAAGTCTAGAGATAGGTTTAATGATAGTTGAGAAATTCTCTACCAAAATTCATGGAATTCATAATCATTTCAATTTCTCTTTTGCAGCTCCTTCACCTTTTAAGAATTAGTGGAAGTTGTTGGAGGAGGATCTAAACTGGAGAAATATGCTTCAAATGTGTATAAGTGGTTTGTTAGAATCATTTCAATTTCTCTTTTGCAGCTCCTCCAACTTTTAAGAACTAGTGGAAGTTGTTGGAGGAGGATCTAAACTGGAGAAATATGCTTCAGATGTGTATAAGTGTTTTGTTAAACAACATTTGATAATCCTCTTATGTTTTGATATCAAATCTAGCACACAGATTCTCATTACGCATTTTCTGAAGAAAAAAAACTATGTTGGTGTTTGCAATTAAACTTTTTAAAAACCAAGACAGTAGATTGGTATTATAATAATCTTTCTCCCTCGATATTTCCGCCTTGTAAACCATTTTCTCATGTGTCTTGAAGAATGAGTATATTTTTCAAGTTTTCTTTGGGTATCTAACGATGATAAGCGCGAGAATTGTGACGATTTTTTTTTTACCTGGAGAAAGGTATATTGTAGACCTTCATCTTGGTCTAGTGAAGACAACACAAAGTAACTTGCTTTGATATTTTTGTCCGATAAGGTCTCCTTCAAAATGAGGATGTATTCATTTAAGATATTCATTTGATCTCATGAGAGTTTAATATAATTCTTTCTAAACACCCTTTGTGCTTTGCTCTCATCAAATTTATTATGGTATCAGAGCACGAACAAACCTAAAAACATATTGTTCCGTGAACTTGATATTCAAGCAAATTCTTCATTCAAATTCATCGACAATTCCTTCATTCTTCAATTTCTTATTCTTTATTCAAATTCCTTTTTAATTCCTCTCGACAATTTCTCTTCTTTAAATTCCTTTTTTCAATTCCTTAAAACCACTTTTTCTATTCCGTTAAAGAAGCACCTTCTTTAACAATTTCCTGAATTCTTTTTTTTTATATGTTATTTTCGTTTTACATATGTTGATCTCTTTTTAAGATTTGGGTATTGGGTGGGTTGCTTTTGAAAGAAAACAGAAACATGAAATGAGGAAATGTGGTGCTTAGTTTTATCTATAGCAAAGTTTTAGGATGTATTGCAAAAAATAAAGGATTAGTATGATTTTGTTGAGCTTTTAATTTGAAACAAAATTATATAGAAATCTAGATATACTATTCTTCCTTCAAGCATTATTTTTTTTCTCAAACCTTTATAATCGTTAATCTGTAGGTTGACGACAAAGGAATATTTAATTTCCATTTGTCCGGAACATCGTGGTCCAATGGTAAGAACGGACTCCTTCCTGGAAGCAGGTTGTGAGTTCGAACCCTGCCGGAAGGAAACTACCTCACGTTATCTCTGAACACGCACACGGATATGAGTCCTTCCTTTCGACCCATTTGAATATCCAGGGAGGGAGTCTATTCGTAGGCTGGCCTTCCACCCAGAGGTTAGGCCTGGTTATTCAATAAAACTGGATTTAACCCTTTTCATTTACAAAAATATATTTAATTTCCACATATGTGGTGACTTACCAATGTCATGTTTCATTTTTCCAAAAAATCATTATCTTCATATAACTTATCGAACTCAAAACGAGATACAACTCAAGGAAAAGAAAATGGATAGATAGTGCAAATGGCATAGAATGACCAACAACATTTCCATACCTCCAGTTATGAAATAGCTTTTTCAAGTTATTTTTGTAGCTACTTTTTCATATGTAATATCAAACTATAAAACACAAAAATATAAAATGTATATGTGAATTTAACCCGCGCGTATGTGCGGGTACTCATCTAGTCTATACCATAAAAGATGAAAGGAGTCTCTCCCATGATGACATATCATCATTTAAGAGCAAATAAAAGTTTGACATGTGTCAATTAGTTAAACATATAAATTAGTTAATTCTTTTTTCTTCTAAAATCTTTAAAGCACAATAAACAAAACTAAATTAATTTTGATAAAAATAATATATTGAATAATAATAAGTTTGAAATTTAAATTTCAATTTTTTTTCCGTTCGATTTAATTATCATAACCGAATTAGTAGTGATTCATCAATTTCAGTGTAAATAAAGAAAACAAGCAAAATATCAAACTAAAAAAGAAGATACGGCATCAAAAAATTGAGAAAAATAAAATTAAAAAGTCATAACATTTAATTCATCATGTATAAAGAGAAGTAGACAATGAAAATAGAAAAACTAAATGAAATAGAAGATGAAATAAATGAAAGACATTTGAAAAAAGTTTATTATGTTAAATTAACAAAATTTAAAATTATTGTAATACTGAAATTTGGATTAATGAAAAAACATCGAAGTGCAAAAAGATATTCGAAAAATAATGTATTGAAAAAATCAATCGCAGAGAATATTAATAGTTGAACTAAGTATTGTACATCAATAATTTTATTTGGAATATCAATAAAAAAAGATCCGCGCAACGCGCGGGTTCTCTCCTAGTAATAGTAAAAACATGGTCAAATGAACAAAATCTCTATTTATATTTTGATAATAGAAATTAATTTTGAAAATAGAGAAGATATGAGAATTGGTGATGTCTTCTTACATGGCTAATAAACCCTTTATATAGTAGTATAATAAGGAGTTAGTTTTAACTTGAAGTTAAAGCTAACAAGAGAAAAGAAAAATTAACAAATACTTAAACTTAGTAATCAAGTAATTCTATACCTTCTTTAATGTGGGCTTTATAATGGGCATTCACATAATACTTATAACACTCCCCCTTGGATGTCCATTATAAATATGGCTTGTAATGCGTTTTAGATATTGTCTCATTAAAAACCTTACTAGGAAAACCCAATGGAAAAAGCCATGGTAAAAGGAAAAAGAGTGCAACACGCATTACTCCCCCTCTTGAATACATCATTTAAGATCATTGAGGCGCCGCATTCCAATACAATGAGTTAACTTTTTGAAAGTAGCGGATGGAAGTGTCTTTGTGAATAAGTCTGCCAAAATTTCACTCCAACGAATTTGTAGAACACGGACATCGCCATTATTCTGCAGTTCATGGGTGAAGAAAAACTTTGGTAGAATATGCTGTGTTCTGTTCCCTTTGATATATTCATCTTTGGTTGTGTGATGCATGCAACATTGACTTCATAACTGTTGGAGCTTCTTTCCCGTAGATATGCCACAATCTTCTCGTATATGCTGAATGACATATCTTAACCAAACACACTCACGACTAGCTTCATGGATAGCCAAAATCTCTACATGATTAGAAGAAGTTGTTGCATTGGTTTGCTTTATGGAATGCCAAGAAATAGCAGTACCATCACATGTGAACACATATCCTGTTTGAAATCGAGCATTGTGAGGATCAGATAAATACCCTGCATCTGCAAAACCAATTAAATCTTTCATGGATGCGTTAGAAAAGAATAAACTCATGGATTTCGTTCCTTGAAGGTAACGAAGTATATTTTAATCTCATTATAGTGCCTACGAGTTGGACATGAGATAAACCTTGCCAACAAATTCACCGCAAATGATATTTCAGGTCTTGTATGACTAGCAAAGTACATCAATGCTCGTATTGCACTTAAGTATGGTACTACTTCAGGATTTCTCAAGGACGGAAGGGATCTTACAATCATTGGACTACTCAAAGGATGTGCTTGATCCATAAAAAACCTTTTAAGAATCTTTTCTGTGTATGTCATTTGATGCACTAGGATTCCATTACTTAGATGCTCAATCTGTATCCCAAACAAAACTTTGTTTTCCAAGATTTTTCATCTCAAACTCTTTCTTTAAATATTCCATTTTATGTGCAATCTCTTCAGGAGTTCTAATGATATTTAAATCATCAACATACACTGCAATGATGACAAATCATTGTACAAATTTCTTTATAAATATGCATGGACTGATGAGATCGCTTTTATATCCTTCTTTTACCAGGTAGTCACTAAGGCGATTATACCACGTATGTCCTAATTGTTTCAATCCATAAAGAGATCGATTTAACTTTATGCAGTAATGTTCTCGAGAACTAGAATTAGCTGCTTCTTGTAGCTTAAATCCTTCTAGAACTCTCGTAAAGATATCAGTCTCCAGTGGAACATATAAGTATGCTGTGACTACATCCATTAATCGTAAATCAAGTCCTTCTTTTAATGCCAGACTAAAAGGAACCGAAAGTAGTTGCATCCACCACAAGAGAGTATGTCTCTTCATAATCAATTCCATGTCTTTGTGAGAATCCTTGTGCAACTAACGTGTTTTTTATCTAACAACTTCACCATTTTCATTATTATTTCTCACAAAAACCCATTTGTGTCACACTGGTTTTACACCTTTAGGTGTACGGACTACTGGTCCGTAAACTTTTCTTTTTGAAAGATATTCCAATTCTGCATCTATTGCTTCATTCAATTTTGGTCAATCATTTCATTGTGGACACTCTTCAATAGATTTTGGTTCTTGATCATCATCCATAAAGTCGACTGCTACATTGCATGCAAAAATATCATCGACGTCGATTTGCTTCCAGTTCCATTTTATTCTAGACATCTCACAACTAATTGAGATCTCTTTATTGTCAGGTACCTGAGTTTCTTCTTTTATCAAGTCTAAGGTGATGCAACCCTGGATCTCTGAGACTAGAAAACAGAATCTTTCGGAATTGAATTAGATCAGGATCTGCGAAAGACAGCAGTCGAATTCGATAATTTGAGAGGAACAAAGGGA
>OVAN01007415.1:0-19714 GCA_900406275.1 Anastatica hierochuntica | reverse complement strand
TATATATATATATATATATATTTTCATGATATGCGCTATCCCATATATGATCGTGTTTCATCGTGAATGATTCCACGTACGTAAACTCGTTTCAGAATATCACATAATCATGGCCTGCGTTTACATAATTACAAATCCATTAAGAAACAAACAAAATATTTTTGATCCACAAGTTTAACTTTAAAAGTAGCTTTTTGTCGATCCCACGTTATAACTTGTACCAGCTGAAAGATCATTTTTCTTTAACAGGAAAATACCAGCCGGTAACCATTTTCTTTTATAGTGGTGAGTACGTCACGTCGATCAATATTCACAAACTGATCATACCATGTTAAAAAAAGGAAAGCAATAGGTGGGATTCAATCCAAGTTTCTCATCAAAATATAAATAATGTTCAATTCCATTTAGTATAAATTTTTTTGAAAAAAATATAATAAAAAATTTGTGGTTCTAAAGGTGACAACATAGAGAGAGTTAGACATATGATCTAAAAAAATGCTTAACAAGTGATATTAGAACTCAGTGTTCAGGATTGTGGACCTGAAAAAGTGGATGTAAACTGCACAGTTTGATGTGGGAGGAAAAGTCTCTCAAGATGACTTTGCAATCATGGAGTGTCGATAATTTGTGGTAAAAAATCGTTAGAGAGTACGACTAAGACGAGATTGATGTCACAATGATTCGTTTGAGGGAATGACACACGTGAATATCGTTCTTAGTTTGAAAGAAGATTGTTGGGATACAAATCAAGTCTCACATCGATAATATTAGATGGAAAAATATATAAGTATTGTCCAACTCCATTTAAGATGAGTCTTTTTTCGAATGAACTCAATAAAAAAAATCGTGCGAATTTTACTAATCGGACTCAGAGCAAAAAATATAAAAAGAGAAGGAGTTAGACATCTATCTTATTAAAAGACATAGACCTTTCATGTGTGATTTTTCAAAATAAACATATTTTAAATTTTTTATCAAATGTATCTAATAAATTAAAATAACTCTAATTACTCATTAACATATTCCAACAACCATATTAGAATATTCTAATATTCTTTTCACTTAAATACTATCAAAATTGTAAACAAGCATAATTTAGAATCATCAATTTTCAGCAAATTTAAATATAGTTTTTTTTCAAATTTAAAATAAATCCATAACTTCTAAAATAAATATATTACAATATTATTATTTTCTAAATAAAATTTGTTATAAAAATTCAAAAAAACTTATAAAGAGATAAAATTGAGAAAAATCAATAAAAATTTATAAATAATTTATATAAACTATAAAAATTTAAGTTTAGTCATCGGATGTTTTTTTTTAAATACTCCAACGGGTTTTGTTTCATGGTATTTCGGGAATTGAATATTATCCGAACTGAGCCTGTACGAGTATCCGATAAAATCTTATTTCGGGAATTGAATATTGAGAGGGTGTTATTCAATGATACGAAATCAATTAATTTTTTTATAATTCTTTAAAATTCTAATTGAGTTTATCTGAATGGATTCTAAAATCTCTGCAATATCCTTTGAATTTTGATTTCAAGAATTTGTTCATGAAACTCCACATCACATGATTTGAAATCAGTTTAATATACTAGATTTTAAGTACGACTTATAAATACTATATTCAATAACTCTAGATTTTAATATAAACTAGAGTTTGATCCGCGAAACCGCACGAATATTTTTTAAATTTTTATATATTATTGACCATGTTAAGATTTTTCAAATATCGAGTTTAGAATTTTTGGTTATTTCGAGTTTCGGATTCGGGTTCAGGTTAAAAATTTTTAGATTTTTTTCAGTTATATCGAATTCAGGTTCAGATTTTTAGGTTTCCTCGGATACTTGTATGAGTTCAGTTCGGATAATATCTTATACCAGAAATACTGCGAAAAAACCCATTGGAGTATTTTTTTTAAAAAACATCAGATGACTAAATAGTTTATATAAATTATTTTATAAATTTTTGTAAATTTATCACTTTATGATTTTTTTGAATTTTTGTAACAAATTTTATTTAGAAAATCATAATATTGTAATATAATTATTTTTAAAAAATTGTGGATTTATATTAAATTTGAATATAAACTATATTTAAATTTAGTAAAAAATGATTATCTTAAATTATGTTGGTTCACAATTTTGATAATAATTATGTGAAAATATATTGAGATATTCTAATATGTTTTTTGGAGTATGTGAATGACTAATTAGATTTAATTCAATTTATTAGATACATTTAATAAAATTTCTAAGACATGTTCATTTTAAAAAATCACACATGTAAAGGTCTTTGTATTTCCCTTTCAATAAGATAGATTTTAGAATCATCACTCGAATAAAAGTGGATTGTGTTTAGATTTGAACTCCATTAAAATACATAATTGAATAACACCCGATACTTCTTAAGACTTGTTGAAACTAATTTCTAATCACTTAAAGACTTGTTGAAACTATTTTCTAACTACCTTAAATTATAAAAATAACATGATATCTTCTAAAAGAGACTTTTAGAATTAACTTTTAGAAGGGGAGACTTAAATACGTCATTTATTTTTAAAAATTGTCGTTATTAAAACCTAATTTTAAAAACTGCCACCAAAGAAATACAAAAGTCTACTATGAAAAAGCTGGCAGGAAAAACTTTATTTTTGCCACATTTTAGAAATCTGCCATCAAGCAAGGAAAATATGTGGCGAAAAACTGCGGATAAGCTAAAAACCTTGCCAAGCTATGAATTCCTGCCACCAAATCTAACAGACATATGTTATAAAAACTGCTGGAAAGAAAAAATTGCCACAAAAATCTTTGTCATGTGCAACATATCTGCCATGTAAAACAACAAATTTTTAATAAACCTGCCCATCGCCAATCTCGAGAAAAAAAAATTAATGGCATTTTCGTGATTAAGTTTTTTATATAAAAGGTTGAGAGGGGCATTTTGGTCAGAAAAATAGTTTAGTAATTCTCATAAAAAAGTCATTTTAATATTTTTTTAACACTAAAACTGGTCATTTTATTAATAAAAGAAACATTTCTGCAAATAATTACAAATAGAAAAGAAGAAACACTTGAGCATATGGAATAATCGTCAAACCTATCGTATTCTCGGATGACATTTTGATGACGTATCAATATTTTAGAGAGACATCACGTGATATCTCTTAAAAGAAAACTCAAACCTCTTATGTATGTGGAAGCCCTCTTAGTCCATTGGTTGACTAAAGGGTTCATTAATGCTTCTACACCAGGAGGTATGAGTATCGATTTCCTGCAGAAGCAGACAAATTAACTGAAGCAGGCTTACAGGAAATTTCCAGCGTGGTGCAAATAGAACCGTTTGCCTTGATGATGGGATTAACAGATGGAGCAGAAAGATTTGTCCGGTGAAGAATTGTCGTTGTAGTTGTTTCTCATAAATTGTAATAGAAATAATAATTCAGACGATAAAAAACCTCTTATGTCCTTCTTAAACATCTTATGCGCTCATATTTTAATGATATATGGTTAGCCCAAAATACCCTTAACTTATTAAATGAAAAGAGGAAAAAGAAAAACAAAAACAAAAAATAACTTCGGAGTTCTTTCTCCGTCGCCTCCGCAACCGAGAACCGTAAATCACTCCGTCGCCCTCGTCGAGAATAGTCGACCATTCCATCGCCACCGCCGAGAGAAGTCGATTACTCCGTTGTCATTGTCGAGCATTCCATCGCGCCTGAAACCATTCAGTTTGAGTTTTTGCAAAAGAAGAACTAGGTAGAAACTAAGTAAAACTATGAGTGATTTATTTGTTAAACAAAATTATTCGACATGTTCATTTGGGTTGTAAACTTGACTAATAAATGTTATTTTGATAATGTAGTAAAGTTTGCCTAAACAATAAAATCAACTGTAAATAATAATTCCTAGTTAACATAATATATGTTACAAAAATGAGTTTTCTCCAATATATTACCTTGTATTTTCAAGAACAATTTGTTAGTGAAGACCAACTTAGAAAAAAAAAGTCAAAAAAATCTTGATTTCAAATATATTATTGCATAAAACAATCAGTCTTACATGTTAAAACAATAAAAGTAAAAGTAAAACTACTAAAACAAATATAAAGGATAGGTAATACTAAATAAAATGGAAAACATCAAAAGTAGAACTATGTGCAACTTTCGTAAAACTAATACCTTCTGTATAACTAAGAACAATTTTTGATGGGAAAATGATTTTTTTGGCGTCAAAACACGATTTTTCCACTTTTCTTTACTTTTTATACGAGTTTTTTTCTCGAGATTCTCTGTCTTTGATCATCTTCATCCAAACATAATTTCTCTTAATTTCTTTCAATTTCTCTCTCTCTCTCTGTCTCCATTTCTCTCTCCTCTCACTTCCGTTTTCTGCATCATAAACTGAACAAGAAGGAGATGAAGAAGAGGAAGGAACACATCAACATGATTGGTTATGTAGGCCGAACTACTAAGATGGCTAAAAAGTAGAACTAGTAAAACTGTGTAAAATTAATAAAACTTGTAAATCTAGTAAAACTGACAAAACTATGTAAAACTGGTAAATCTATGTGAAATTTGTTTTCGGATGATAGAAATCTTTGTTTGCTAAAACTTGTATCGGTTTATGTGTTTGTTAAGACTTTTTCTCACACTAAATCATCTCTACATTATTGAGTGAAAGCTTTAAATCCCACCTACTAATTTCATGTTATATTTTTTTCCAAAAATCTTAAGGTTAGTTCTACCGAGTTATATCAGTATTATTTACAAAAGAAGACTACTTTGTTGCATGATTCGAATTGAGTTTAATGTGTTGATCACGATTCAGTTGTTACTTCCCTTGTCATGCTCTCTTTCTTCTTCATTTGTCCCGACTTTCTTAACAATCCCTGTGTGGGATCCCTTCTCTCCATATTCTACATATTGACTCAAATAGTTTAAGTTCGCATATTCTTCTTCATCGGTCATTCTAAGACTTATTACTTTTCTTATTTGTCCATATCGTTTTAGGTAGGATCTTTCCTCCAACAATAACAAATCAATTCAGATCTACGAAATCAATTTACTGAGTTAAGATGAATATATGTAAAATAAATAAAAACACAAAAAATAGAAAATTCCTTAAAAAGGAGAACAAAAAGAAACCCTAAACCAAAGGAAACCCAAAATTTGCAATAAAAATCTTAAATTGAAAACTCAGAACAAGAAGAATCCTAAATCAAAGAAAATCCATAATTCTTCTCCAACACCGCGATTACTCTTCCTTGCTACCGTTGACTCACATCTCATCTGCTTTATGTGAATTTGAATAAAAACTATAAAAATGATATTCAAATGAAAAATCATATCTAATAATATGAATTATGAATGAAGAAAAATAAGAAATAATGAATTTAAAAGGTGATTTTTGGCAGATAGAAAAGAAAAAGGAAAATAAGAAGAAAAAAAGAAAAGGAAAAAGTTTAGAAGAGAAGAACCACGGAAAAAAACGAGAGAGAAAGTTAGACAAATTAGTCAAATGGTACATCTGTAAATGTCTTAATTTTTGAATTAAAAATAAATCAAAACAAAAAATAGATTTATAACAGGGAATTTTGGAATTAATGAATTAAAATTTTCAATGATTCTCAAATAAAATCTAATATACTATACATAGACGGTTCGGTTTGGTATTACTTTTGATTTGATTTTGAGTTTTATTGAAATACTTAATTTTCAAATAAATATTTCTGTTAAAATCAACAATTTTCTACTTTAGTTGATTTTGTCTTTTGATTTCTCAAAAAATAAATAAAATTAAATTGTAGTAAAATATAGAAAAATTAGATAAAACATAACTTAAAAAATCTATATTTCAATAACTAACCATTTTTTAATGAAACTTTGCACTGTATTGCCTCCCTCAATCCTTTTTTTATTTTTTCAACTTCTATCAAGACCAAAATTGCAAAACAATCACACTATTTTATTAATAATATTTTGCCAAAAAGTTTTTATGTTTAGGCAAGATTGTTAAATAAGATTTTTCTTTTGGTTATGTCACAAATTCACTCTAAATATGTTTTAATTTCAAGAAAGTTATATCAAATCTATACGGATTGGAGTATATTAAATAAAAATAAAACTTTAATTTTAGGACTTCCGTCCAAGTGTATCATAAAATTAAGTATTAATATATAAGTTTAGTGGTAAATAAAGATACAAGTTTATTTTCTAATAAATTTTATTAGCTTTTTGTATCAATATTCGATGATTTGTCAAATTAGCTTATAACTGTCAGGAAAAAAAATTATGAAAGTTTAAACTCGCCTCAAGCCTCTAAAACTCTAAGCACGACACTGGTATAAAGCTTCAAAAGTCATGTGTTTCTTTTATATATATATTGTTAAATTATGGGGTTGTTCACTCTTGCAACACTCAAGACCAATGCAGAATATGTAAGAGCATGTTCAACCTTAATACCCATTAAAGATATCTTAACTAATTTTTAATAATATTTGTAGGCTAAGAGACGTAGTTAAGAGACAAACTTTTTTAGTGCTACAATACTAGTCTCTTAATTTAGGGTTCATAGAAATAAAAAATTAATATACATTTAATTTTTTGAATGTATCCTCTCAGATCCGAGACGGATCCCAAATCCGAAATATTTTCGGTTACCCGTTCGATTTTGGTCTGGTTCTTTCGGTTTCGGATATTTTTGTATATTTTCGAGTATTTTCGGGTATTTTCGGGTATTTTTGCGTATATTATCGGGTATCTTGGGTTCCGATTGGGATATTTTAAACGGATCTGAAACGGATCCGAAACCCGAAAAATCGTAAACAGATCCATAACGGATCCAAAAACCGAAATATAAAAAAAAACCGCAAAAACCCGAATCGAAACCAATCCAAAAATTTATTTGTTCTGACAAAAAAACAAAAAAACAAAAGCCACGAAGAGACGAGATAAGATACGCCTCTTATCTAAGCTCCCACGAGACCGTCTCTTAGCCATTTTCTTTTTTTATTATTTTTTATTATAAAAAATTGGTAAGAGACGCTGTAAAAACCCGCGTTGATTATGCTCTGATACGCGACAAAGCTCTCGGTGCATGTGACCCTAAACCTCCTCACTCATGCTAGAGAAGTGAAACTAACAAATACACTAGACCATGCAAAGAAGACTACAATGTGCAAACACGATTCAAAACTCAACCTAACATGCGACTCAAAATGCAATGTGAAGAAATCGAAATCGATTAATAAATCAATGGAGGATCAAGGAAATGTTTTTTTTTTATCACGAAAGAACAAATTTTATTAAGCTTCGCAAAGCGAAGAATAGCGAGCAGAAAGAGCTCGTTTGGCCAGAGAGTCAGCTAAAGATTTCGCTGAGCGGGAGATAAAAACAACCGAAACAAGAGAAAAACTAGAAAGTTGATCCCAAATATCCCAGAGAAGACTAAAAATGTCAACATGATCTCTCTTACGGTTAATCAGATTGACCAACACCTGGGAGTCAGAGTGCAAAAGCAACTCATCAATCCCTAACACGAGGGCTTGGAGTAAAGCAGCAGAAAGAGCCAGAGCTTCTGCCATTAGCACCGACGACACTTTGTCCTGAAAAGACAGGAACTGACCCAAAGGGTTATCCTCAAAAGAACGATAGAACCAACCCATGCCACAATTCCCGGTTGTCGAATCCCACGACGCATCCACCCAACACGACATTGGGGTCACCGGAGGAGGAGATGGGCCAATGGAAAGAGAAGGACCAGAGAGGGGTGTAGGGGACCGCTGTCCCGGCGGGTGGTTAGCCATTTGCCATTCACCAGCACTGCTAAGGACCTGGGAGACAATGTCAGTAGCAGACGTATGCTCCAAATTAAAGAATAGGCGATTCCTGGATTTCCAGAGGAACCAAAAAACCCACGGACAAACATCAACTCTGCTCAAACCCGTGGGAGGCAAGGCCTTTGCTGAATGCATCAATTCCAGAAAGAGGCTTAATGTAGGGCTAGACCGGAAGACAGGAAGCATCATAGGGATTCTGTCCCATACCTCTTGCGCGTAAGGACATTGCAAGAGGACATGATCCACTGTTTCAGGAAAACCACAGCGCTAACACGCGGAATCTGGAAGTACTCCCCTGGAGCATAATAAATCGCGAATTGGTAGAGCATCACTCATTGCCCGCCATAAAAAACATTGCATCTTCAGTAGCGTTTTCAGTTTCCATACATTTCGCAGCCAATTAAAGTTGGTGACGAGGGATTGGTCCCGCGCCCTAAGACGCGAATAACCACTTTTACAAGTGTATTCACCATTCTTGTTGTAAAGTCAAACCAAAACATCCCGACGTGGAACAGAACCCAAAGTTAACTTTGAAAGATGGGCCAAATATTGCGGTAAAACGTCCGAGACTACAGACCAATTCCATGCGTGAGGGGAAGTAGAAATCAAATTGGCAACACACAGGTCATGGGTGCCAGGGGTAGGGGGCCCTATAGGCCGAAGAGGGAAAGAGGTAGATAACCAATTATCCGTCCAGATACGGACATCCCTGCCATCGCCAATAATCCAGCCAAGACCCAACCGAAGGACCTCCCTCCCAGCCATAATGCCGCACCACCCATGGGACATGGTGGTTGGCGGAGAAGACTCCATAAAGGAGGAAGAATGGCAATATTTGCCCAGGAGAATACAAGCCATAAGCGAATCTGGGAATTTCAGGAGACGCCAAGCTAGCTTGGCCAGAAGCGAGTCATTAAACGCTTCAACATCCCTAAATCCAAGTCCACCAGCAGCACATGGCTGGGAAAGGCGTTCCCAGGAGACCCAAGACATTTTCCGCACATCTACCTTGTCGTCCCACCAAAAACGAGTTAGAGCTGACTGGATACGTTTGCAAAGTGAAAGCGGCAGTTTGAAGCAGGACATGGCATAGTTGGGAATCGCCAATAAGACGGACTTCAACATTACTTGCTTTCCAGCAAACGACACGAACCGGGAAGACCAGCATTGAGCCTTCTGTTTAATCCGATCAACAATATACGCAAAAATATCCCGTTTACGTTGCCCAAAATGCTCTGGTAGGCCAAGATACTTGCCCGTCCCCCCTTCCTTGAAAATACGTAGGGCATTCTTCACCACTTGCCGTCGAGAAGACGGGGTCTTCGAGGCAAAAGTGATAGACGACTTGGCCAAATTAATGGACTGCCTCGAGGCCTTCTCATAGCTCTGGATAATCACTTGTAGCGCCCGTACACATGCTAAATCTGATTGGCAGAAGAACATTATGTCATCAGCAAATAGGAGATGATTAATCGAAGGACTGGTCCTCGCAACTTTGAAACCAGGAAGAGTCCCATCCTGTTGAGCTTTCTGACAAAGGCCAGAGATGATTTCAGTACAAAGAACAAACAAGCAAGGGGATAGAGGGTCTCCTTGCCGTAAACCTCGAGAAGGCATGACTGAACCCTGGGGGAACCATTCAACAGAAATGAATATGACACCATGGTGACACATTCCATAATCCAGTTTATCCATACTTGATGGAAGCCAAACTTCTCCAATACACGGAGTAGAAGCGTCCACTCAATTCGATCATAAGCCTTACTCATGTCAGTCTTAACTGCCATAGAGCCTCGCTTGGTAGCTTTAGAACGACAAAGGCAATGAAGGATCTCATGAGTAATAAGAACATTATCAGAGATTAGACGACCCGACACAAAGGGTGATTGATTCTCCGAAATCAACCCCGGAAGGATAAAGTGCATACGCTGCGTCAAAATCTTCGCGATAATCTTATAGTAGACATTGCATAACGCAATCGGCCGATAATCCGAGACCTTCCGTGGGTGAGGGATCTTGGGAATGAGAGTCACATTAGTAGCGTTCATATCCCTACGAAAGGAACCCGACATGAAAAAGTCTGTGACTTCCCGGGTAACATCAGGACCAATTATCTGCCAGTAAGATTGGAAGAAGCCAGATGAGAAGCCATCTGGTCTAGGTGCCTTAACATCATTGATAGCAAACACAACATGCCGTATCTCCTTGTGCGGGGGAATCGCCGTTAGCAAGGCATTAGCAGCCTCAGAAACTGACAGGAGGGAAACTTGCTCAATCACTGAGAAATCCACAGCTCCATTGGAGGAGAAAATTTTCCGGAAGTAGGAGCAGATAATAGCAGCAATGTCTCGCTCCTTAAAGTGAACCGTACCCTGATCATCCTCAATGACAGAGATACGATTAATAGTCCGCCGATTCCTAGTGGAAGCATGAAAGAAACTAGAGTTTCGGTCATCGTGTTGTAACCAGAAGACACGACTACGTTCCTTCCAGAATTTTTCCTCATCCCTATACGCCCTCCCAAGGGTGGATGTCACCTCCTGGATCAAGCCAGGATCTGCAGCACTACTAGAGAGGAGCAAGTCCAGCTTAGCCTGAGAATCCGCGATTAGCTTAGCACTATTAAAATGTTGAGCCTTCGTCCACTTAAGCAGTTCTGAATGACAAAGAGCAAGTTTCGCAGAAACAGTCGCATTCCCTCTCTAGCCCAGGCGTCCGAGACAAGCTCACAAATATCGTCCTTCTCGCATAACCTACGATCAAACCGGAAGAGCTTACGGCGAGTGATTCGCGTATTATCAAGGAAAGTAATAAGAGGCCGATGATCGGACCCTTCAAAGCGGAGGTATTCCGATCGCCCCGAAGGGAACATTTCCACCCATGAATTATTGGAAAGAGATCTATCTAGCCGGGCATGAACTAGATGATCATAGCGCATTCCACGCCACGAGAGAAAATTGCCAGAATGATTCACATCCCACAACCCATTGACCGAAACAAAACTTCGGAAATCAGAAAAAGAACCCTCCCAGCGAGGAGGGCCTCCCCGCTTCTCGGATTGGTGCAGAATATCGTTAAAGTCACCCGTAAGCAACCAAGACGAATCCCTATCCGCCCCCAAAGCAGAGATAACAGTCCATACTTGAGCGCGATCCGGGCGAGCCGGCGCGCCATACACAAAGGTAATGTGGAATACATTATTACGATACGATACTCGAGTATCAATATAATTCGGAGTAGCTGAAAGAATTCCCAAATCAACATCAGTATGCCAAAACAAGGCCAGCCCACCACTGAGGCCCACAGGTGGAATTGTGAACTTATTATCATAACCCATCCATTGGAAAACTTGATAAACAAAATCATCTTTATTTTTCGTCTCCATTAGAAACAAAATGTCCGGGAAGAGTTTCAATCTCAAATCCCTAAGGCGTCGAACTGTCAGAGAGTTTCTGAGGCCCTGACAGTTCCAACTTGTTGTAATCATTGAAACGAGGATGGTTTCCGGGGAACCATCGAACCCTTACAATGCGAATCAAAAGATAAAGATTTCCTAGCAGAAGGAACTACAGAAGATGTAAAAGAATCCTCAGTATGAGGTAAAGTAGGAGCTGAGGAGGACGGGATAGCTAGCTCGACCTTCTTCCTAGGGTATGGCTGAGCACGACCTGCTCCCCGCTTCTTAGCGCCATCCGCAGCCACTGACATCTTGGATGGCTTCCGCGGGGTAGTTCGCTTCCCTTTGGCTGCTTCACCACTTTACTCTTTGTCCCTCTCCGATTCTTTGACTCCTTCACCGTAGAAGGCCCCACTTGAAATTGAAGATCAGCATCTGGATTCCACCAAGACGGATGTTCCCGCGGTGGTTGCTCAGAATCAACCTCAGTGAGAACCTTGCGGCGGACCACTCGAGTATCCGAAGTCCCTGGTGGTTCCGCCGCAAAGTAAACACTAACCTCATGAAAGTTAGATGAAGACATCGGGAGATTCGATTGCACTTTCTTCCCCGAACTAAGTTCTTTATCAACCACAGGACTGAAGTCTGAGATGTGCTCAAGCACTGAAATACGCGGGGCCACAGCAGATGGCATAATACGCTCAAGAGCTGGTCGGCGGGACCGCACTGTGGTAGATCCCTCAACCTCATTTACACCCGCCGCACCCGCTACGCCATCACCAGAAGAAGGTGGCGGCTGACGCTGCACAGGCTGCTTGGAGACAGGCATCTCACAACGGGTATGACATGGAACATTCGGATATTGATGCTGGCCTGATCTGGTCTCGCGAGCATAATCCCTGTCCGGTAAGGACACAACCACATCTTCACGGCGAGGAGAGCCATTGCGGTGACCACACACATGGCCAACAAAATCCCTGTCGCGACGTGGAGACTCGTTACGGCGAGTGTATTGTCGATCATGCATGTTAGAGTCATCGCGGCGGTGTTGATAGTCATGATGCCGAGGAGGAGTGACACGACGGCTTCGCGACAGAGGTGAGTAGCGACGAGCAGGTCGACTTTGAGACGCATAAACCCGCGGAGGAGAACTTGACCACGGGGGAGAAGAATAGCGACGAGGAGAGTAGGCACGACCAGAGGGGGCGTGTTCCTTCCCCTTAACACTCTCAGTGTGAGCCTTAGCTCCTCCAAAGCCAGTGTCCAGCCGAGGCTCACGAGACCAAGAGTGACGCTTGGAAGTCTCGAGCATGGACAATGTGTTTTGTTGACTAGTACCAAGGCCTTCCCGAGTACTTTGCTTGTATACCGGGAAATGCTTTTGCTCATGGATAAGAGAAAATCATGAGAAACAATGTTTCTCAAGATGTTCATAGATAAATTCCAAAGTGGCTTCCTCCCTTGTCGGAAACGTAAACTTTTTAGACATCACCAATGGTTTTAAACCATTGATATTCACCCGAATGCGACCTTCCTCCGGGACCGATTCAATGAAACCTCCAAGAGATTCACCAATGGCTTTCAAAATGTCCGGTTGAAAGTAATGTAACGGTAGTTTCCACACTCGAATCCAGAACGGAATGAGGGAAGGGAAGGAGTCCGAGATGATAGGCTCCCAACGCTGAATAATTAGCATCCAGTGCTTGAAATGATAAGGTGCATTGCGCAACACGGCGTCTAAGTCTGGCTTTGATGAGAAATGGAAACTGAATTTATCGCCACCCAAGTCTTTACCCGTGACGGAGTTAGCAAGCCCCCACACTTGAGGTATGAAATTGATTAGTGCCTTTATTTTTGAACTTTCGGGTGAAGAGCACGCCCAATTAGTGTTAGACGATTTGCTTTAATGAGAGTCGATGTGTCAACCGAAGGGAGACATACCGGCTGCTCACGTATCCAACATCGAGAATTTGTCACTCCTTTGCCTTTTTCTGCCTCTGTATAGCGACGAGACATTGAACTGATTAACTGTTGATACTTGACTACACTAACGTAGTAATGAGAACAACTGACTGCACTAACAGAAGGCAGTACAACCCGAGAACTAGCAGAGATGAAACGCCGACAAGTGATGACTACACATGTGTAGTAGAAGGCAAAGTAGTGATGGACACACAGATCACCGTAGAACAGCAGAGCACAAGAGCATCAATGGACTACACCAACGCAGCACCGCCGAGAGAACAATCACCAACAAAGGTAATAGCACAATCTACACAAATGTAGTAATGATCAACACACAGCTAGCGTGAATAGCAAGCAAATCCAGATCAACACACGGCGTAATAGGGGTCACACGCCATATCAGTCTGCATAATCAATACACGATCAAACACAAACCAAAGCCAACAGCAAACGAAAGAGGCAAGCAGATCGATGATCAACAAAGCAAAGTGGTCCGAAAGTGAAAGGGGAAACACTTACACAATGAAGAAACCGATCGCCAGAGGAATGGACCGAGGAAGAGGCTGATCAGAGAGAGATCGTGGTCCCATCACGAGCAAACCACCATCCAGTCATCATCCAGAATCTGGAGTCTCACGATCGCCTCAGAGCCGCCTTTCGTATCAAGGAAATGTTTTAAAAAACAAAAATAAACTGAGTAAATATCATTGCTAATTTGACTAACACTGAAGGGTATAACATTCATAAGTCATATCTGAAAGATTAAACATTCGATATGCACATGTGACCAAAATACCATACTTGAGAACGTATATAATAAGATTAATACAAAAAAAATCTATAACTTTCACTACAAGTTGCTTAAATAAACCCAACCGCAACATGATAAACAGTCATGAGTGACAAAAGGAGACAAGAGTTAAAACTATTAATCTCAATGTATCCATAAAACATTAGAAATTATTAATCAAGCCTTGGCGTATTTGACAGTCCACTCTCTAGCCTTTTTCTGGTAAGCTTTCCGGTCTTGCCGGTAGAGTTTTGCGGCAGGGTTAGTAGCAACAAACGGTTCAACCGGATTTGATAAAACCGAACATATTGCCAACAATACCATATCCACTGTCCACGCCGGTGACCATTGGGATCCCAAAATATCAATACTGATTTCTCCACTCTCTTTTATATTCGGATGAAATATCTAAAACAAGGCAGAAATCAAAACAATAAAACTAAAAGAATTTTAAAAAACCGAGGATTCCTTAATCTAACCGGATAGCCAACAACAAGTGAAAGATAAAACCGGTTTTCTTGATTACCTTAGTCTTGAATTTGATTTGCGGAGGTTTAAACGGGAACTCGGTGGGCAAGTGAACGGAGACGGCAAAGACGCCGTTTTCGAAGGCACAACTCGCCGGCCCGATGATGATGGCTTCCCACTCGAAAACGTTTTCCGGCAAAACTAACCTGGAGATCACGTATGGCACGTGATCTTTTCCGTCAAGTTCTTTCCTCAGTCGCTTCTCCGCAAATAAAGTACAAGAAGCAGGTGACTTTGACGCGGTGGCCGGAGATTCTTTACGAGTGTTTCTAGGACAAAAGATCTTGAAAATGTTAATTTTGTTCACAACAGACATTTTCTAATTTCTCTCTGTTCTCTCTTTGATCGCACATATAATTTGTGTAAGAAATAGAGAGCTTAGAGGCATACTATAGTTTGGTAAAGTAATTTAATGCTAAGCCACAACTTGATCGACGTTTTCTTGATGATGAATTTGCGAGTTTAAGTTAAAAAGCAGGTGCGGATCATTAACACGTTTCCATGTAAAAGAAAACATTAAAACAGAAACCTAGTAGTGACAGTTCACTATTAATATCTTATTAATTTGTGCGATTTGAATTTTTATCATTTTAAAAATATTTATATTGAAAATTCGCATATATGTATGGACTCCTTTGGAATTGTATACCTAGTTAGAATTTAGTTGTTGTAGGATTTCTGAATATTAAATGCTATTTGTTATCTTTTTTTTCCCCTTAAAATGCTATTTGTTATCTTGGCAGAACAATATTTTTTAAAAATTTTGGACATTTAGAACAAAAAAGAGATGACTGTCCCATTAATAAAACAAATATAAAATTGTCCCATTAGTATAAAATTTAATGAAAATCTCTTTAAACGCTTGAATTAGACTTTCCATAGTAATTAAAATTAATTAATATATATTTGGTAAATCAATAAATTTAAAACGTGACTTTCAATTCTATTTAAAAATAAATAATATATATTTCATTACTATTTAAAAATAAAAAATAATTAATATATATTTAGAAAATAAATAAATAAAAAAGTGATTTTCAATTCTATTTAAAAATAATTAATATATAGGGAGAATTGCTAAAACTAGACCCCAAAAAGAATTTGAATGCAAAACTAGACTAAAATTTGAATCAAATGCAAAATTACATCCCAAGGACAAGGACATTACGCTTGACACCCTTCTTTGCAAACAAAAAAATGAAATCGGCAATTACCGTTTTGACCTCAGCGCGGCAGGAGACTTTCTCACAAAGTCTCGTACTAGACTTCATCGTGAAGTCTCCCATTTAGGGTATAGAGACTTTACGTCGAAGTCTCAAACCGTAAATAAATCTAAATTTAAATTTTAAAAATATTAAAAAAAATTTGTTCGAGATTTTTTATAGATAAATGGTTTTCGATCAAAACCGAAGTTTTAAAAATAAAATTTCATAAATTTTCATAAAACTAAACCATTTGAGCTAAATAATATTTGGATGTGTCTGGGGTTGCGATAATGAGTTGGAATACATGTATACATCTATAGAGTTACACTTAGGATTCATATGTTTTTGCTATAAAATGTCGAATATGCATCTAGCTGTTACATTTTGTATTTATTACACTAATATGATGTAAACCATAAGTATATATTAGGGACTGTTAACATAAAAGTGGAAAATTTATCCGAAATTTAGGGTTTAGGGTTTAGAGACTTCGTCGTAAAGTCTGGTGCGAGACTCCATTTTTAAATCTGTTTAAATAATATATTTACAGTTACCAATGAAGTCTCAAAATTGCGGCAGTGACTTTTAACCTAGTTTTACCCCCACATATAATATAAAATTTCTTCAGTTTTCTCACAAATCCATCTCTCTCCAAAACGGCAAGAACTCTCTCGCCTTCCTCTGTTTCATCTTCATCCACTTGCTTTTACTTCGTCTTTTTGTTCTCTTAATTTTTGACAATACCAATAAGTTACACACAGAGTTGATCATCAAAAGCTCTTTTCAATTCTAGTTGTTGTGAAGCTGATGGAGATTTTGGAATTCCTATTTGTTGTTTTCTGTGGGGCTAAGTTGTGCACCGAAACTTCTGTGAGTGATACAGATCCGGGTAGAAGATTTTATACTTGCCTAACGAAAGAAGTAAGTTTGCAATTATTCATAACGAGTTAAACGAATGAAGTAGTTGTTTAGATGTAATTCTTCAGAAAATTTTACTTGTAGAATCTTGGAAATCATATTTGGAAATGATGGAACGATGCTTTAGAGGAAGAACTCACCAAGCTTGAATTTGAAAATCATAACTTGCGAGAGAGGATTGTATATTTGTATGATCAAATGAATCTTTCGGAAAATCCTATAAAAAAGATCAAGGGACTAGAGGATGAGCTCATGATCCTCGCATCAGATATTGCTGAAATCCAAAGTGCAATTTCAGATCCAATAAAAAATTGAAGAGTTTAAGTTGATGGTCTTTGGTGTTGTTGTGCTATTCATGTGTTTGGTATCATTGGTGGTATGAGTTTTAGTTGGTCTTAATCTTGTTAAAACTATGATTTAGTTGTGTGTAATAGTTGTTAAAACTAAGTTTTAGTGACTTCTTAATATTGTAAAAGACAGCTTCAGACTTCACCGCGATGTCTTAAATGAGACTTCAAACTGAAGTCTTACCGTGTGTAATGGTAAAACATCAGAATTTTGTAATTTACCGTTATAAAAATATTTTGATTGACCAGAATAAAAAATAAATGGTTATAAAAATAAAAATGTGATAAAAGCGCCAACTAAAATGTGATGGCGCCAACTAAAATGTGATAAAGACGCCAATCCTAATTGTAAAGGCGTCAATTCAAAGAAATTCCGATTTCAGAGTTTAGAGGAAAGAGACTTCATGATGAAGTCTTACAATTATTATATTTAAATATAAAAATAATTAAAATGTATTAATTGAATATTTTAGAACAAAAATATATTGTGATCAAATCTAACGTATATAAATTAAAAATTTCTTAAGCATAAAATTATAAATCATGTAAGGTAATTTAAGGTATAGAGACTACGCCATAAAGTCTTATATGAGACTTTATATTGAACTCTCCGTAAATTTATATTTTTTCTCGTTAACAAAATTTACAGTTTAGGGTTTCGAGATTTCACTTTTTCTGTTATAAGAAAAACAAAATCAGGCGACTCTTCGATTCTCTGAAAGAACTGATATCGCTGTCGCCGGAATACACCGTGATAGCGACGCCGGTGAAGGTAATGGAACCTCCTCCATCCACGAGCCGATGACTAANCTCACACATTCTTCTTGCATGTTCGATTCTCAGTTTTTTTTTGTTTTTGTTTGAATATCTAGGATTCTGACACCGTTGCTTCTGAGATTCTGACACGGTTGCTTCGCAGATCTGGGATTCCGACACCTTTGAAGGTAATCGCTTCTCCTCCCCGAGCCGATGACTAAAACCCCACATATTCTCAGTTCTATTTGTGTTTGTTTCGCAGATCTCGGATTCTGACACTCATTCTTTCATCTGGGATTCCGACACTTAGGGTTCATGTTTGTTGATTCTTCAAAAAGAATATAGAGACTTGAAGTAAAAGTCTCATATGAGAGTTCACAGCGAAGTTTCGTTATTTTCGTGGGAGATTTCACTTTGTAGTCTCATATATGGCTTTGCATTCAGTTATCTAACTACGTTTTTTATTTGTTTGTTGTTGCAAGAGGTTTGTGTCATGGAAAAGAAAAAAGATAAGAAAACTGTTAAGAGACTCGCGATAGAGAAGAAGCCAGATTTCTCACCAAAGTTGATGAAAGATGATGAGTCGTGTCCTGATAAAAGCATCCAAATATTCAGCTCTACACCAAAGTTGTTTGATGCTCTGAAGGTGTCACTTCTGCTAGGCGAATGGGACCAAATTTGGCACTCCATTTTGGATGTCTTCTTATAATACCACGAGAAGAAGATCTCATGGGCATCGAGGCTGGGCCACTATATGCTCTCATTCCAACTGGCCTGCCATAAAAAGAATGAGATTTGGAGTCTCATTGGCATAACTCCAATCAAGTTATCTCTTAATGAGTTTGAAGTCATTACAAGAGTCAACTGTGACTACATATAAAATGTTATGTACCCTGAGGTTGAGGTGACAGATGAGATGAGAGAGTTTTGGGTCCTGCTTGGAACGAGTGTGGAGGTAGGACCAAGCTATGATGAATTGGTAGAAGCGTGTGGCCGCTGCGAGTTTTGGGAGCCTAATGATAGGTCGAGGTTGGGCTATCTTACCATCATTGCCAGTTGCATTGATGCACACTCACACACGTCCCTGATAAATGTAAACCTTGCTAGGCTGGTGATGGATCTGGAGAGTTTTGTTGACTACCCTTAGGGAAGAGTGGCATTTAAGAAGGTGATTTCTTCGGTGAAGGAGGCTGATATAACTAGGACTTATCATATCCACGGGTTTGCCAAAATTTTGTAGTCTTGGACTTACTTTTCTCTCCCTCGGCTTGCTTCTGATCTTGGAAATCCATACGATCCTCTTCCAGAGATACCTCTGCTTGCTTACAGGGGATCAAAAGGCAGGAAACACATCAGAGGTTGCATGCTTAGACAAATATATATCCATATAAACAATCAAAATTTCTGAGACTTTAACGTGAAGTCTCAAATGAGACTTCATTTCTTATAGAATGTTGAAGTCTCATACGAGACTTCAAGTTAAAGTCTCAAACAACCGTTTGTGGATTTCTTGTTTCTCATTTAGTATTATGTGATCTCCATGAATGTAACATTGTTTGTTATGCCCCATTTTTCTTGTAGACTGGCATCAATAGTTTTGTAAGGCTTGAGTTCAATGATATGTTTCCACGGTGGGATGATGATGGTGAGGATCATAGAATTGTCAACATTTTAAGCGCTATGTATGGACATATAAAGAAAGATTGGAGGTGGAAGACAGAGCACTGACCAACCCTCGGTGCGTTGCCCTCAAACAATAAGGTGAATGTGAAGGAGGAGCTGGGAAACAAGGGCATTAAGAGAGAAGCTCAAGCTATTGATGAAGGTNGCATGGATGATGCTGCATTTGAGAAGAGTCTTGTTGATGCAGTAATGGCTGCCATGGATGCTCGATTCAACTAGGTTGAAGACTACAAGAAACTGCGTAATTTGCGAGGAACATTTTACTAGCAAATTCCTC
>OVAN01007414.1:0-17639 GCA_900406275.1 Anastatica hierochuntica | reverse complement strand
CCTTCATTACTATGTGATTCTCATCAATCTTTTGGTCTAACGCTTCAAATTTATCGTTCAAGTCTCTCCTTATTTCCGCGTTTCCATTTACAAGTTCTTTTAGCAAGGGATGCATGTCTTCTACCTTAGAGTTGGTAGGCGTCTTTGGAGTAGCGGGTGGTGTTGGTGTAGTAGGAGTCCATTCTTCTAAACTTGTTCTAGGTGATGATTCTTGTGAATAGCTCCCGTAGTAGCTTTCTTGAACAAAACTCATCTCCTCTTGTTGATCAAAGAAACTTTCATTGATCCTTAGCTTCTTCTTCTTTAGCTTAAGGATCGCTTTAAGGTATCTCCGAAACTGGAAGAAGGAGAAAAAAATCATTGACGTGTACCTTCAGGGACATATCACTCGGATGGATCAATTGGCTACCTTGATAAGGCGGTTGATCATGAAGATCAACATGAATTTATTCTTGATGGTCTTCACGAGGTATACAAACCGATCATTGATCAAGTGGAAGGTCGCGAAGTTCCTCCTAACATCACGAAACAACATGAAAAACTTCTGAATCATGAGGCTAAACTTCTGCGTTTGGCGGTTACCACTGAGGTAGTTCATAGGGGAGTTTGTTATGACACAATATGCAAAATATGTGGTTCTGCTGAGGAGATAATTAATCATGTCTTTTTTGAGTGCACATCGATTACATATATTTGGGATCTCTATACGAATCATGCAAGGATGAGGGCATTCCCATCCGACTCAATTTATATTAATATGGACGTTTTGTTTTGGCGAAACCTAATGAGAGTTCGGGATAGCGAGCATTATGATCTTTTCCCATGGATATTGTGGATAACTTAAAAAGCTAGAAATCAAAAGGTTTTTCAAGGGATCCATTTGGATGTGCATGAGATACTATGACTGCAAAGACATATTCTACAGCTTGGAAAGAAGCACATGTCACTTTCTCTTCAGAGGAGGAAAGGTCTTCTGTAGAATCTACCATTCCGGATGCTTTAATCTTACGGATAGATGGGTCCTGGAAACAAACAGATCCCACTTCTGGCCTAGGATGGATCTATGCAGACAAAGATAATAAGGTAATCTTGATGGGGGCAAGATGTCAGCGTCGGAGTCTTTCACCACTTCATACAGAGTTAGAAGTTTTGTTATGGGCAATGTCAAAACTTCATAACCGCAATATTGACTGCCAGGTCTTCCAGACAGACTGGCAGAGCTTGCCAGCTTTCTTCATCAACCGGAGGATTGGCCAGCCCTTCATACGTAAATTCAGGATTACTAGCTTCTTTGTGAACTTTACACGGGTTTTTTTTTATGCACATCCCGTGTAGGGCAAACACGCAAACATATAACTTGGCACGAGGCTCTCATATTTTTTTCCTTGATTTTCAGTTTTGTTGACTTCGCTCCTCCGAATTGGCTATCCAATTCGGGAGTGAACGCCTGATTAATGTGTGATTGACAAAAAAAATCTAAATACGCGTAGGCTATATTTAAAATGGAAATGCAACGAACAAATTATCCATAAAAATTGTGTTAAACACACAAACAAACATGATTCACTTTTAATATATCGTAGATCAGAGGTGGGCATATTAACTGTAACAGAAAAACCAAACTAAAGATTTAAAAAAAATTGAACCAAAACCCAACCAAATTTTCTAAAATTCTCAAATGGTTACTCTTTTTTAGAGAACTTAAAAAGGAGAACCAAACCAGACCAAAATATTGGATCCTCAAAATATGACCCCACAATATTCGAAGATATCCAAAAATAGCCGAAAATCATATTGAAGTGATTACCTAATTCAGTCAGACCTAAGTAAAAAAAAACCAGAACTGAACCAAACCATTCCGAACAGAATTTTTTAGGTTCCAATAAGGTTACAAATTTCAAAAACTGAAAAACCCGAACTTCGAAAGAATTAACCTTGAATCGAACTCCATAACCAAAAATTCACCATTATCATAGATAATTGAAGGCATTACTGACCTATGATGACCACATACGAGTAATTATCATAAAATTATTGGTACACATAAAAAAGTAGAAAGGTGTAAAGTTCAAAAAGTTCATATTCAAAAATCATATTTAAATGTTTTCCTAATATTAAATATAAAACTATACAACTTTAAACTTTTTTAACAAGACTAATATGCTCTATTAAAATATTAATATAATAATTATTACGTCAATTATCGATGTTCGGGCCTTGTACAAACCAACATCTAGTGGTTATATGTATGATGTGGTAACTTCATCTACTCACTATTGTTTATACAATTATATTTTATTGTAACTCCTTTAGTTTAATAAAATATTTAATAATGCGCTATTTTTCTTTTAATTTTCACCAAACATTTAAATTTATACATTATGCTCATTTACAATCATGTTATTCTTCAGGCTCTTTAAAAAACTACGAAGAGTGATTCAACAACTAATTTTCAGCGTTTTATAGTTATTCTACGAAAAAAATTTATTAGTTCAGTTTATACTACTAAACATTATTAGTTCAGTTACTTTGTTATTCTATTATTCATCTAATATACGATTAAAATCTATAATATACAAACATGCGGTTGACGGGAAAAAAACAGACATGCATTAATCACGACGAGTAAAACAATAATTGTCCCAATACTTTTCATTTCTCTTTAGAAAAATATACAATTTGGCTCCATTAGTTAATAATGTCGTCACCGCTATTTAAAAATGTCCTCACATTGGAAGATTAGATCTTCTGTCGCTTTCTTTCTTTCTTTCTTTATTCTCTTTTTCTTTTTGTTTATGTAAGTAAGTAAGTTTTGTAGAATTATAAACTTATTTTGAGAACTTTAAACTTTGAAAGTAACAAAAAAACACTTTTACTAATTTGATAAAATAGATCAAAACTCAAATCTCAAAACCTCATACAAACTCTCAAAGTTATTGTAATACCCGGCCATTTAAAAGCCTAACCCTAAACCGAAAGTCCCAAACCGAACCGACCCTAACCGCTACCCACCCGATGACCCAAATCCGACCCGATTTACTCCCTAAAACCCTACGTCGGCTCTCTCTCTCTCTCTCTCACTCGAAACCTAAAGAAAAAAAAAGAAAAGAAAGGAGAAGGAGAAGAGATGGAGGTGGCGGAGGCGACGATCGGAGGAGAGGAGAGGGAGAGACGCGACGCCGTGATCGTGAGGAGGAGGAGCGACGGCGCGGAGGATTGTGGAGGAAGAGGAGAGGCCGCGGGGATGGAGCCCGAGAGTGATGGTGGAGCAAACCGAGGAGAAGAGAAGGAGAGAGACCCCTCAGGGTGGAGAGGAGCCGGAAAAGGCGCGACGGAGGGTGACGCGACGTCGGAGAAGCCAAGGAGTCGCGGTGGTTTCGAAGGAGAACGGAACCGAGGAGGTAGAGCGTCGAATTCGTGATGTTTCATCGTCAAAGGAAGAGAAGGAGGTCGGAGAAAGCATCGTGGAGGTCGGAGGAGGCGAGGCTGCATTAGAGAGAGGAGAAGCGGCGTGATCGCGACTTTTGGTGGTGCCGTGGCGGTGATCGGAGGCTCCGGCGATGAAGTAGAGTCCCCGGAGGTGGTGATCGGTGGTGGTGGGGTCGTGAACGGAGTTGGAGAGGGTAGTGGTGGCTCGGGTGAGGCGGAAACCCTAGGTGGGGGAGATAGCTTGCGGTGCAAGCAAGTAGTGGGGAAAGGAGTTAGGGTTTTAGATGGCTTGAAGGAGAAGAAAGCCGTGGGGCCCACGCCTGAGATCGAACCTGAGAAAACCGAAGGAGCGAACCGGACCGGGGTGATAACCGGGTCAGAGAACCAAACCGAAGAGGTTAAACCAGAAGATGGAGCTGCAATATTTTGCGGATCTACCATGCATTAATGTTGTGAAGCCGACGTAGTAGGCTTCAGAAAAAGGTCTAGAGACGACGAAGAATCCGACGAAGGAGAGACGATGAGAGCAAAGAAGACAATGGTGGAGTCGGGCTCAGGGCGAGGGATTGTTCTCAAGGAGGTGGAGGGAGAAATCCGCAGTGCGGAGACCCCTGGAGAAGTGTTGCTCAGAGCCGCTAAGAGAGGGAAGGCGCTTGCTTCAAGTGCGGTGAATCCGGACACATGGCGAGAGGGTGTCCACAAGGCGGATTTTTCGGGAACCGGTGCTGGTGAAGAAGAGCGGAACCCGGAAGACGCAGTTCAGGAGTATTCCACCTCAGTGAGTTCTAGTTTCAGAACTTTCCATTATTGGAACTTTCCTGAAATGGCAGGTTTCCATTTTTAGAAAGTTTCCACTTTTGGGAAGTTTCTTTTTTAGGAAAGTTTCCATTTAGGGCAGGTTTTCCTTTTTAGGAACTTTCCTTTTTAGGAAGTTTCCTTTTAGGACAGCTACTATTTATAGCAGGTTTCTATAAATAGTAAGTTTCCTTTTTAGGCAGAATTTCCGGTTTAGAGGACTAACCGGTTTTCCTTTCAGGGTTCATCTTCTTATGAGGGAGGAGCTGCTTGGGGTAATCAAGGGGGAGGTTTCGGTTCAGGTGAGAAGGAGGTTAGCGAAGGGTCGAGTCGCGGAAAGGAGAACGATATCGAGGATTCTAGCGAAGTCCTGGTGATAGGAGTGGAGGTTGTCGACTACGACCGCTATCAGACCATCAGGCCAAGGTGAGGAGTTCTCTCCCCGTTTCATTCGTTATCCGTTTAATTTCCTTACGTTAGGGTTAGAGTATCAACCAATGTCGAGCTATAAGTCTCGACACGAATAAGTGTATGTATTATGTATTGTTATGACATAAGGTCTTATACGCCTAAGTGCGATTGCTTGTTGGGTCGCTAAGTCGAGCCTAGGATAGAGTCTATGAGAACCTAAGTCCTAAAAGTGAATAGGTCTAAATTGACATTGCTTGAGAATTACGCGAAATGACTTTAGGAATAGAATAAAATGGATGCTCTCTTGTAGTGGGCGCGGAGCCCACTGTAGGATCTTGAAGCGGGTGGGTGTCTTTCCCCTTTTCACTGGTGTAGACCGTTCCGGCGTTGTTCAGAGGTCGTCTCTATCGTCGGGGCCGTTAGCTTTGGGTTAGAGGACAACTACTGTCTCCCGTTAGGCGAGACTCTTAATTGAGGGCAAGAGACTGCGCGGGACGGTCTGTCAGTTTAGCTATATAAGCAAAGGCTGGCGGGTGTGAAAAGAAAGCCCTGGGTCCGGGGCATACCGTTCTTTCGGAGGGAATGTAATTGTGGTCCGGTCACTGACCGGTTGCCGGCAGGTTCTGTGGATACTCTGTTAAGTCATGGGTTGGATTCGATGATGTGAAAACTAGGATATGATCCAAGCCGAGAGGGGAAAACTTGACACCAAGTCTAAAGGCTTGTGTTTGCTAGAATGTTTAGGAAAAACATTTGTTAAAAATTTTTCTCCTGAAAGAAGTGTCTAGTAGATTAGGTTGTTTTCAAATGTTTGAACTTGGTAGTTTGCTTGCGTGACACATTAAGTGTCTTTTGTGTTCTTTAGGGGTTGTGGTCTAGTTCTAGTCTTTCGGGGTTAAATGTGTAGCGGGTGAGGCGGAGTCAGGTCCGTCCTCACTGAGTGGCTTGTTTGAAAAGTCACTCACCTCTCTCTTTTTCTCCTTTTTCCTTATGTTGTTCTGCAGGTAAAATTAGAAGCGAAATTATTGGCCGGTTGGTGAAGTTTGCTCCGGTTTTGGCAGTACCATTTGAAGCATTCCGGTCCTCTCGGGTCGGGGACGTTACAATTAATTCTCTCAAAAGCTCACACCATAAGTCGATGTTAAGCTCCTATTTTATAACAAACTTATTTTCCTAAACCCATTAGTAATTCTATTGGATAACTACTAAAGAAATCCTAATCCTATTCTACTTAGGAAACCATATCTCGGTTTGGTTTAGGCAATCATGATCTTCATATTATTTGTGGTTTGGTTTGACATGATTTAAGCTTATTTCAACATTCTCCCCCTTAAGTTTAGAATCATGTCTACTCAAGTCTTGAACTCCAATAGACTCCCTCATCTCTTTGAACTTGACTCTTCCAAGTGACTTAGTCAAAATATCTGCTTTCTGCTCACTTCCAGGAACATGTTCAACTTCAATCAGGTCCTTCTCAACACATTCTCATATGAAATGGAACGAGTTTAAATGTGCTTACTCCTCCCAAGGAATACAGGATTTTTAGTGTGTGCAATTGCGGATTTGTTGTCTATATGAATGACAACTTTTCCTTCAGCTTCTCCTGTGATCTCGCCAAGTAGTTCTCGAAGCCACACTGCCTGTCTGGTTGCTTCAGTACCTGCCATGACCTCTGCTTCACATGAAGATAGTGCTACAGTTTCCTGTTTCTGAGAACACCAATTGATTGGGCTTTCGCCGAGAAAGAAAATGTGTCCTGTATTACTCTTGCCATCATCAGGATCAACATTATGGCTGCTATCGCTAAAGCCCACAAAGAAGTTCTCCTTAAAATCCGCCGGTTTAAACACCAAACAAAATGTTGTTGTTTTCTTCAAGCACCGCAAACATTGCTTTAAAGCTGCTCCATGTGATGTTTTTGGTCTATGCATTTCCCTCTCAATACTCCAACATAAAATGACAAGTCCGGCCAAATATGAAAAAGATATCGAAGACACCCAATGGTCTTTCTGTAACTGGTAGCATCAATGTCCTCTTCGTTTTCTAATTTTGACAACTTCAGCGATGGATCCATAGGAACATGAGCTAGATTGCAACCTTCCATACCCGCATCCTCCAAGATTCTAGTTACATATCGGCTCTGGTTCAAAGTCACAGTACCTCCATTCCGATTCACTTCAATGTCGAGATAGTAAGTCAAAAGCCCTAAGTCACTCATCTCAAACTTAGCTGACATTTCACTCTTGAACTCAACAATGTTTCTCACATCTTCTGTGGCAAATAGATCATCAACATAGACAGCAACCAGAAGAAGACTTTCTCTTACCGATTTTCTAAATACCGATGGCTCTTTCAGGCACTTAGTTAACTGTAGATCTTTTAAAATCTTATTTAGTTTTTCCCTTCATGCTCTTGGAGCCTGCCTGAGTCCATAAAGGGCCTTCTTAAGCTTGTACACGTTTTCTTCATGACCTTTTATTTCAAAACCTTCTGGTTGTGAAACAAAGACTACTTCCTTGAGCTCTACATGCAGGAACGCGGTTTTCACATCTAAGTGATGGATCTCCCAATTTCGAGATGCTGCAAAATTAATAAGCAAACTTATTGTTTCCAATCTAGCAACATGAGCAAATACCTCATCAAAATCGATTCCGTGTCTTTGTATATAACCCTTTGCGACAAGTCGATCTTTGGATTTTTTATGCTTATGTCTGAATTTCTTTTCAAATTAAACACCCATTTAAGCCCGATTGCCTTCGCCCCTACTGGTAAATGTACTAGCTCCCATGATTTCAGCTTTGTGATTGAATCGATCTCATCCTCACAAGCAGCGAGCCATTCTCTCGATCCCTTAGCATCATTAAAGTTCAATGGTTCATTGTTAATGCTCAACAACAACATCTCTCCTTCTTCCTCTGCAAATAAAATATAATCATCCAAGTATTTTGACTTTGTCATGTGTCGAGATGATCTGCTCAATTCAGGTTGTGTCACGTCTTCGGTATAGCTTTCCCGCCCAGCGCCATCATCTTCTCCATATTGATTACTTGCTCCCGAAGGTAAGTCCTCTCCTTCATTAATGGCGTCTTTTTCACGTGAGTTTCTTCTAGGTCTGAGCTCTTGAGTTACAGGCTCTAATCCATGAGTCGACGACTCTGTTTTCTCCATCTGCTCTTTTTCCATATTCTGATCTGTAAGATCCATCGATTCCTCTCCAGCTTGGATTCCTCTATTTCCGTAAGCTCCAAGGCTTATCTTAAAGGTCTCGTTAGTGTTTATTGGAGATTTCAAAGCTCCAGTTCTAGCCTCTTATCTCATCAAAGATTATATCTCGGCTCACAATGATTTTCCGATTTTACGGGTCTAAGAGTCTGTATGCCTTCGAACCGGGTTCGGTTCCGAGATGAACCAGTTTGCGTATTCTATCGTCAAGTTTTTTCAGGTTGAATGCATCAGTCTTCATGTACCCTAAGTAAACAAATTTTCTCAGATGGCTTATGTTTGGTTTCCTTGAGTAAAATATCTCGTATGGAGTACAATGCTTCATAGCTAGGCTTGCAACACGATTAAATACATAGGTGGAATGTCTAATAGCTTCCCCCCAAAAATAATTTGGAACACCCAGTTGCTTTATAATACTTCTTGTCATCTCCATCAACGTTCGATTTTGTCACTCAACAACACCATTTTGTTGAGGTGTATATGGTGACATAAAATGTCTTTAAATCCCAGAATTGTCACAAAAGGATCAAAATTCTGCAGACGCAAACTCTCCCCCTCTGTCCGCTCTGAAAGTTTGTATATGCTTTCTACAATCTCTTTCAACTAGACTCTTGAATAGTTTAAATCCTTCGAAAGCATCTCCTTTGGTTTTAAGCAAAAGAGTCCACAATATAGCGGGAATGGTCATCTATGATTACGAACACGTATCTATTTCCATCTTCCGTGTTTGGTGTTATAGGTCCGCACAAGTCACCATATATGAGTTCTAGAGTTTCTTTAGCTCGATACACGATGGTCTGTGGGAATGCTCGTCTTGTCTGCTTTGCGCGTAAGCAAGACTCACAAATTCTGTCTTCTATTTTGATACTTGGAACCCTGATCACCAACTCTCTTTCGGCCATAGACTTTATTGTCTCCATGTTCACATGCCCTAACCTCGAGTGCCACAGGCTAGACTCGCTCGCCGTGATGGTGGCTAAGCATACATTTTCCTTGCGGCCCATGCAGACTTTGTAAAGTTTGTTCTTTGATCTCGTAGTTCTAGCAATCAGTTTCCCGTCCTTATCATGCATTGCCAGGTATTCAGACTTCATTCGAATGTCACAACTGGCTTCAGTAGCTTGGCCAAGGCTAATGATGTTACTTTTTAGATCAGGAATGTAATAAACATCTTTCATTATCCTGGTATCTCCATTCTCATCAACAAGTTCATCAATTCCTTTGCCATTGATATTTATTCTTGAGTCATCTCCGAATCTCACTTTTCCAGTGATTGTGTTATAAATGGAAGAAAAATATATGTGGTCTCCGCTCATGCGATTACTGGCTCCGTTGTCAAGATACCAGATATTGTTCTCTTCATTATTAGACTCATACTTTCTTGGCAATATCTTCTCTTCATTAAAGTAAACAACCTTGTGGATCATTAGCTCATCCGCCTCTTGTGTATTTTCTGTCTCAGCTTCTTGTGTTTCTTGCAGCTTAAGCAGACAATCCGGGCAAGTGGAAGCATAGTGCACCAATTTACCACACCTATAACAAGTGATTCTTGATGTGTCTCTTCCTCGGCCTTGGCCTCTTCCTCTTCCAAACCTGGCCGCCGTGTTCACGACCTCTGTACTCACCATTGTTCTCGCGGTTTTGCTGTGGCTCATGATTAGATGTATTTGCATACATTAGCTTGTCTTGTTCGTCGGCTCCTACATCATCTTCTTCAGAGATTCGTTCCTCATACGCCTTTAATTGCCCCTACAATTTCCTCAAATCTTCTAGCTTTCAGATCCAAAACTTGCTCTAATGCGACAACAATATGAATATATTTCTTTCATGGTAAACACTTAAAAAATTTCTTGACAAGTTTTGGTTCATCTATCTCCTCTCCCAAAGAGGATGATTTTGAGGCGATTGCAGATAATCAGCCAATGAACATATCTATTGTGTCAATTTTTTTCATTTTAAGCCTATCAAATTCCGCCATCAAAGTTTGTAATTGAGCCTCATTTACCCTCTCTGCTCCCACGTGTCTACTTCCGATGGCCTCCCAAACTTGTTTTGCGGTGCTTAATTCTCCGACTTGAAGTACTAACGCTCTGGTATTGACTCAAACAACAATGCCATGGTTATGTCGTTTTTTTCAATATCATCAATCCCGGGGTCGATCACTTCCAATACCTTGTGAACCCTTAGAACAACTCTCATCTTCATAGCCCACACGGTATGATTAGTTGCATTTAGGATGGGACACTTCACGGAGGATGGAGCCCCATCCTCTGCGGATCGGCTGGTCGTAGACGACGATGCCATTGTCGTCATTGCGCTCGTAGGTGTTGTCTCTCCCATCATGAATGCTTTGTGATGATACGAGACCTTTCCTCACGTTTTTCAGAAGTGCAGAACCCAGAAAGAAGACATATATTCACGATCAGATCAAACAAAAGTTTTGTTTTCGACAAGAACAAACATAGAGAAGTGTTTCTGTGTTTTCCCTTACGTAGCCAAATACTTTATTTGTTTGATCGAAAGATATAAGCTTCTCTTAAGCTCTGATACCAATTGTAGAATTATTAACTTATTTTGTGAACTTACTTTGAAAGTACTAAGAAAACTCTCTTATTAATTTGAGAAACTAGCTCAAAACTCAAATCTCAAAACCTCACACAAACTCTCAAAGTTATTTCTCTCACAAGCTCACACCATAACTCGATGTTAAGCTCCTCTTTTATAATAAACTTATTTTTCTAAACCTATTAGGAATTCTATTGGATAACTACTAAAGAAATTTTAATTATATTCTACTTAGGAAACTATATCTCGGTTTGGTTTAGGCAAACATGATTTTTAAATTATTTTCGGTTTGGTTTGACATGATTTAAACTTATTTCAACAAGTTTCTCTCAGCAAACGTGACAGATGCTACTATAAACTCGGTAACATATTCCACAAGATCAACCAAACACCGACAGTTTGCTCTTTAATCTGATGAGACACAAACAATCTTAAACAAAGAGGTTTGATGACAAGAATTAATAAACTGGATAGCCTATAGCAGTTAATATTAGTTAGGCTAAATTATTGGGTGTAAATGTTGGATATGATCCCATTTTAGATCGGAAGGATTTAACTAGCACGTTACGCGAAGCAAAAGTTTGTATAAAAAGTTTAATAATATATAATCACTAAGTTCTTTTCAATTTGTTATAATTATCTGCTATTTTATGTACATTGAGTTGGACAATATTAATATTGATGTTTTATCATACTCACAATATAACTATTTTCATGTAAAATATGAACATTTTAAACATAAGTTTTAAGAAAAAAATGATATTAAAATATTGTTATATAAAATTTTTTTGACGCCCATTATATAACATTTATATGAATATGTTTTTTGTATTAGCTCATGTTGGGTCCGGATTTCATAAGCCCAATAAGAGAGAAGTTTAGGCAAAAGATAAAATGGTTGATGGGGCGATTAAACGTATGGGTCCACTACAAAGAGAGAGGAAGTAGCTGATGATGAAGCGGCGTCGTTTCAGGCAGTCAAAGAAAGAAAGCCGTTCACGAGATCTGCGTAGAGGAGATCTCGGAACCTAGTATCCGATTCCGTGAGAAGCTGAAGGTTATAAGAGGGGAGTAGCATCAAGAGAAGGGGTTGGCCGCAATCAGGTTTTAAGAAGTCGATTATTATCATCAGAAAGCTTGAGTGTTCCTTGGTTCGATTACATTCAAATATCTCTTGTAAAAGGTTTCGATCATCAATAATAAACACAACTTTTGTTCAAATCATTCTTAGCTCAAACGAGATTCATCCCATTTCTTTTCCCGCATTTATTCATTTCAAACTTAGTTGAAATTAGGTGTGAGATCTAATCCTCACATTTTGGCGCCGTCTGTGGGGACCAAAGTAATCAAATCTCTTACTTCGTTAGCTAAGAAGATGGATCCAACCAACAATGGCTCGAATCAATCTGAATCCTTGCCACTCGCACTGAGCATTAGCTCACCGATTCACGGAGGATCTAGACCTCTAGAACCTCGCCGTTCTGATCTCTCAAACGAGTTATCTCTTGCCATAGTGGATCGACCAGAACCTGTTAATTCTGGACTAACCTCTCGGAAGCTATCCGATGATCCCGCTGTGAGGCCGCTGACACTCGAAGGTTCCGATCAACAGGTTCCACCCGAACCTCAATTCGCGACACTGGCTGCGAGCCAGGTTTCAGATCAGCTATCCGAAATCCGACATATGATGTTTCAATTGGTAAAAAGAACCCAAGAGAATGAACGATTGGTTCACCAATTAGCATCTCGACAACAACAGATCGAACAGGAGGCAAGGTCTCTTGCCCACTCGTCTCAACCTTCACAGAGACGAGGTTTAGGGGTGACTTTCCGAGACCTCATCGCAGACCCGACCTTCCCTCGGGGACGCCTGGAATTATCTCTTGTTCACACGATGCCCGAAAGGCAGGAGCCTCCTCCTTTGACACCTGACAGAGGAATCACTCCTACATCTAACCCATTAGCCACCATGGCAATGGGAAGCAACATAGCCAGCACGAGCGCGGAACCTGTTTAGGTTTCACAATAGGTGCTTGGACCAAGGCACCACCTGCCTCCTCCCCCACCGATACTTAAATCAAACGATCATGTTCCGATCTCGGTCGACGGACGAGCCTCCTCACATGTCACCTTCAGATACAATCAATTCGTTCCTTCGGAGGCTCAGCAAAGATCACGAGCTACATACACAATTTTTCTAGGTCTCTTAGCCGATCACACTAGGCAAAGTAGCCCTAGGGTCCAAGAGAGACATGGATCGCCAGGAACCTGGGACCGAAACCCAGAGTGGTTTCAGCGACAACCTCAGGGTCCATCATTATTTGATTGTATCCCGAGAAGACATCCAAGAAGGACAACAACTGATTTCCCGCTGTGGCTTTGACTAAGCGGTCGATATGGGGTAACGGGAAGCTGTCATTAGGACATGTTTTGTTCAGGTCTGTAAAGTCTACGCAAGTCCTCCATTTCCCATTTTTCTTTTTGACGACCACTGGGTTAGTTAACCAATTAGGGTAGTGAACCTCTCGGATTGCGTCTGCTTTCATTAGGAGGCAAGATTTAATAAAAAAACCTGACACAAGTAAATAAACCCATGATTTTGCATGCAACCATAATCTAATAGACATCCTTTAAGTGAGTTTTCCAATCAGCTATTTTTCAATCAAGTCTACTTACAACATCATTAACCCACAAACTCAAATGGGTTTCTAAAAAAAATTCAATTAATTTGTTTGTTCTTTAAAATCAATAAAATGTTGACACATCAAAAGTTGGGGTTCTTATAGAAGAAATTGGGTTTCTTATTTCACAAAATAATAACTCTTGCATCCTCTCTCTCTCTTACTTTTCTTCCTTTCTAAATATTATTATATCATAAGAAACCCTTTTGGATGAGTTAATGATGCACTTACTTGTAACAAATATAGTGAATTGTTAAAAATATTTAAACAAAAGAACATAGAAACCTTAAACTTGATGATATAGATGCTATAGTTGTTAGTCATTTACCTTTGTTAGTAATGGTCAGAATAAACATTTTTTTCTTTGAAGAACCAAATACAGAAATGGGAAAATTAATATTGCATAATAACTTCTTAATTATCTGACATATATACACAAAGAAAAAAACATATAATTAATATTTACATATCAAAAAAAACTACAAACATTCATCCTAATCATCACTATCATCATCCTCATCATCTTCCTCATCACTATCATCATCCCCATCACCATCTTCTTCGTCAGTAGAGGATCCTTCATCCGAGTCGGCCCGTCTTCTTTTCCTATTAGACGTACTTCCGTTTGAAACGTCACCAGAGTCTTCGGAAGGATTACAATTGACCCTGAAAGAGTGATAAGAACCACAACTATTCGAGGATTCATCATTATCTTTGGCTTCCTGATACAAACCATCATCAGGAAGAACATCTTCTGGATCATCCTTAGGTTGACACTCCTTAGCCAGCTCTTCGAAAGCTTCTTGTCGCAGTTTCTCCCACGCAGCGTCTTCATCGTCCTCGGGTGGATAGTCCATAACTTCGGAGGGACCATCTACACTAGAAGGGACAAAGAGACCATCTTTGGGATCACTACCCTCATCATATGGCCAAAGAGGTGAATGTGGAGGAGAGTGTGGAAGATCACGCGGAGGAGGATGTGAAGGAGAATGTGGCGGAGACTCAATCGACGAACTGTCATCGTCGTCACTTCCACTAGACGAACTTTATTCTAGATCATGACCACCACCAATTGCATTAAATAGAGGCATGAATCGAAACCGAAAATAACATACTAAAAAATTTAGAACAAATTAAAAAAAAACCCAATCATGGCAACAACCAATTTAAGACAAAACACATATCAAAATAGTAAACAATGTAATATAGAAAAAAAATTGTAAAACACATTACTGATCATCCTGTAGGTTGGAATGAAGAAGGTTAGTAGAGAGAGCAGAAGAAAAGAAATTGCCATTGTAAAGATCTTGTTGATGCGTGTGTAAGGAAACGAGGAAGTAGAAGTTTGAAGACGAATAGTCACGTCTAAAGGAAAAAAGAGTTATAAAGCGGAGGATATGTGTTAGACTTGGGGCTTTTTTCAGGCGTTATAGTTTTTGGGCCCAACTATATGACAAGCCCATCAAACTGAATATGATAAAATTTTTGGGCCTATGAATAGTCACAATACAGTCACAAATTAGCGACTATTTTGCGACGTTATAAAAGTGTAGTTGACTGTTTTAAGACTATATTGTGACTATGGTTTTTGATTAACTTCGGTGAAATTAAAGCGGTTACTTTCCCTCCTAACTAAAATTTTGACTAATAATTTTAATTAACCATAAACGCTTGAAATCAACAAACAAATAGGTCTTTAAGCTTTAATCAGAAAACACTTCTATCTTTCATCTTCTTTCCCGAGTTATCTCTCTAAATTCTATGAGCCAACTCTCAATATCTTCTCAAATCAATCTATTGTGTGACAAAAGCTGTTGATCATGGCCGCAAAACCGAATAGAGGAAGAGGTGGTTGCGCTGTTGGATCCGTTAGGCCTAACCCGAGAGGAAAAACTGTAGAGAGAGGTGATCAGACAATCGCTGGACCTTCTCGAGGCGGTCGTTATCAAAAAGGGGCATCCTCGCAAAGGTTTGCTTCTCCATTAGCAATCGGTCGTGCTAAAGCTGTTCTACAATCCTCTCGCTCATCCAATCCTTCTTCAACTCCTTCGTCAACTCCTTCTTCCAATCCATCTNCTCCCAAACCCATAAAAAATCACCATTTCCCGTCCAATATCCGCACCACACCGAATCATAATTGCAACGTCCAACAGAATCACAACGACATTCACAGTCGCAACCTTAACTACATACCTTCCTTCAGCCGCAACCCCAAGCAGAAAAAACTTTTTTCACCAACAACATCAGTCGTATCTTCCCCAGCACATTCTGCAGCCCGAACAAGATGATGAAGCTCAGGACAATGACATCGACTATCCGGATAGTGCAGATGACCAGCCTGATGGTGAAGCAGCGGATAATTACGAGGAGTTGTTCGGTGCTCTATTAGCATTTCCAAGACGTGAGAATCTGCCTCGACTGAGAAATGTTCGGGTGCCTGGTGTTAAGAATCAATGATAAGCTCTTAAGTAGTGAGAAGATGATATAATGACCTGCGTATTGCAGATTTAGGCAAATCAGTCTAGATATACGTTATGAAGATACATTAATATTCGATAGTTTAAATGGTAATATGTATAGTATAATCTATTGATATGTGTAGCTGTTATGATTTCTTACCATGTCTCCGAGCAACTATCATGATGAATTGCTATGTGTTGTTGGCTCTATATGATTTCAATGCAGACAATTAAGTAAACCTTGTATGTAGCTCGATACATGTAAACATATGCTCCTTTTCTTTTAACTTGTCATCAGGTTTCGCCGAGACAAAGGCAAACTGGCTCGAGATATCGCTGGAATTTTTCGATGGAAATTTGATGGCTTATACTACAGTTGGAAGGTCACACCTATTGACATCCAAGAACGGTATTGGAGAACATTTGCGGTACGTTTTGGTTTTTTTAGGTTATGTTGAAGTTTATTTGAACTGATAACAAGTTTAGGAAGCTTTCATCTTGAAGGTTTTTATGAATCAATTAAGTGTTACTAAATCAGATTGCAGTTAACCCGTTTGTGGGTTTTTTAACTCTGTTATGTTGCTGTGACTTTTCTGGTTGTAACTTTTCCTGAATTTTTTCAGGTTACTTTAAACTTTTTTGTTAACTCATTGCAGTCAGAAATGTAGTTGACAATATGTTTAAGTTTCAGCTTCTTGTAACTTTGTTTACATTGTTCTATTTGTGCAGCGGATGTATACTTGGGATGTTGAGATCACTGCACTGGTTAAGAAAGAGTTTCTTAAAGTTGCCAAAAGGCGAATGAAAGGTATTGTTAGCCAAGTTAAGAAAGACAACAAACGACCTCTGTGGATCAAAGAGACTCTATGGGCACAAATGCTTGCTCATTGGAAAACTCCAGTATAAGTGACGAGGAGCGAAGCTGCTTCTCGCTCCCGCAACTATGATCACGGTGGTATTGGCAAAAACAAGCATGTATCCTGTCAAAAATCCTACATTCAGCTCTAGGAAGATATGGTAAATTAATTACATTATTCTGTTTTAAGACTATGTTGGTTTTACTAACACTTTGGCCTCGTAGGAAGAGGAGTTGGGGCGGCATGTCTCTATTGGTGAAGTGTTTAGCAGAGCTCATACAAAATTTGATGGAACATTGGTCGATGATGAGAAAGCCAGAAACATTTTTGACACCTACCAAATGACCTTGACCGAAAGGAAAAGGGAATTGGCAGCTGCCACTTTGGATGAAGATTCCCTGGGACAAACACCTCAGACCATATCCATTGCGGAAGAGGATAAGATATTTCTCCAGGTATTGCTTTTTCCTATCAGAAAGTGAGATATATTAATGTTATTGTCTGAGAATGTGATTTCAGATATTGTAAATGTGAACGATCTTGCTGAATGTGTTATGAATGTGATCAGAATTGATAGTGTACATATGTTCTCTGCATATGATATGTGATTTTAGAGTCTATAGTGATAATGATTACTGAAAAGATCATGAGAAATGTCTTATGAATTTGATCAGTTTAAGACTTTGTCTTTATGTGTTCAGATTATGTTTATGAGTTGTATGTTGTATGAGTTGTATGTCTTCTTCCATTGTTGTATGATCTGTTAATCTCATTTGTTTTTGATCTTGTCTGAAGGCGACTGACATAGATCGCAGAGGCAACCGCTATGGACTTGGCAGTCTCGTGGAAACCATCGATGACGGGAAAGAAATAGAACCGAATGGAGGCTCTGCTGCATCATCGCTCACAAAAGTTACGCTTCAACTTGAAGCTGCCAATGCTAAGATAGCAGAACTCGCTACGTAAAATGAAAGACGCGATGCGGAGATTAGAGAGGCCAAATTAGCCATGAAAACAATGGAAATGCTTCTTAATTACATGAAGATTAAAGATCCCCACCTTGGCGAATACATGGATTCTCAAGCTTCGCAAACAGCCCCAAGCTCAGCANATGATATGCAAACTTGATCTCTCTTCTTCACCTTCGAAACTTTGACTATCTAATATGGTTGATGTCTTTTTGGTTATTGGTAAACAATGGCATCAACATATATTTTGTA
>OVAN01007413.1:0-19715 GCA_900406275.1 Anastatica hierochuntica | reverse complement strand
GCTTAAGCGTGTCCCATGACTCTTTGTATGGCTCCTTCCACATCCATAGTTTAGGGTTGTCCTTATACCTCTTGCCTTAGGGCATTCCTTTAGCCTTAAGTTGAACTTGGTTGAGCGAGGCACAATACTTGTTGATCCACCATGCTTCCACTGCGCTCTCCTTTCTGTCGTGCTTTAGCTTTCTAGCATCCACATGGTGCTTTCCAAACACCGTCCTTGGATCCTAACAACATCCACTTGTGATTTTATCCCACATAGTTCTCTCCCGTGATTATTGACGAGGTTTCCAATCCTGACAACCATTTCGGCAGGACTTACTCTGACTCCATAGGAGCTTCCTATTCTTTCTTGGTGGAGTTCTAAATGTACCCAACATCATCTCAACATCCAAGGTGACCTCTTTATCCGGCTGCGTTCTTACAGCTCGGTAATCTAGTCAAACTGTCCTTGTTTGTCGTGTACTCTCCAACTGATGTTGAAGCTCCCTGGACCTTGGAAATGAGCGCGCTCTCCAGTTCAAATCTCCTGATAGCTCTTGTAGAACCAGCTGCATCAACTTGAAGAATTGATGACTCTGAAATAGGAAGATTTAGAAAAGGCTCCACGACGAAGAACTACAGCAGCAGGTCAACAAAAGTAGCTATCTAGTTGCCCATGATATCTACCATTGGTCCTTACGTACTGAGTTTGTGGTTAGAGAGCAACTACCACTAGCCCGAGATGTTGTAGTCACGTTAGTACATGAGTGTCGGTCGAAAGTGCTAGCACGTGAGCTCTGCCAATTCCAACTTAAGCTTTGGAACTTGAACGACGGGTTACAAGAAAGAAACTGACACGGAATGAGGACTCCCCTCCTTGGAAAACACTAAGACTCAAAAACCTAAGGACCTAAACTCGCTAGCACATGCAAATAAATAAAACCAGACACATAATCCTATTGTTGGCACTTCATTCTACCCCAAGATCTAGATCTTGTCTTTGGTGCTCCCTTGCAAACTCCAGACACGGCGGCTCAATAGCGATGATCAATGGCACTGGAGATGTCTTCTGGTTAATGTGGTAGCCGAGACTCGAAACCCTTGTAGTCGATGCTCTGACGCCTTGGAACTCGAAAGAAAAACTCATGCACTAAAAGCCCAGTTGATGATTTTGAAATTCCTTTCATAATTTGATATTTTCGGTGGCTAGCTAGGAAAACGTTAATTCTCGATTTTTTCAGAAAACATTTTATCGTGGAAAATCTATGACCCTCCGGGTCAAAACCGGAGTGGCCTTAAACCTAGACTTTGATACCACTTGTAACGACCCAGACCCGAGGGATCCGGAATGCTCCAAATGATATCGCCAAAACCGGAGCAAACTTCACCAACCGGTCAATAATTTCGCTTCTAACTACAACCTGCAGAAAAAACCAAAAGGAAAACGAAGGAAAGAGAGGGGTAAGTGACTTTTCAAACCAACCACTCAGTGAGGACGGACCCGACTCCGCCTCACCCGCTACCCGCCTAACCCCAGAAGACTAGAACTAGACCACAACCCCTAAAGAAACACAGAAGACACTTAGTGTGCCACGCAAGCAACTACCATAACCAAAAACCTTTGAAACGATTCCTACTAGACTCTTCTTTCAAATTTTTTTTTTTAAAAAAAACACTTTTCCTAGAACTAACACCAAACATGGGCCCTCCGGCTGCCTCCGACCCCGACACGTCCTCCCTCATCTGATCCCACTGCCCCGAAGGTAACAGGTTCACAGACTTCAGGCTCAACTTCCACAACTAACCCACGACCCTACACAATGACCGAAACTGCCCCTTCCTCCGGGTTGTGAGAGACCAGGACTCTCTTTCGTAACCCGGGACTCACATCCGAGGAATTCATTTCGTTGTACTTTGGCCTGTTGCTTACGTAGCTCATTCGGCGCACTTCCCACTCCAGCCTCTTGCTCTCTTCAGCTCAGCTGGTCAGGGACTCGGTGTCCCCATCAGCCATCTAGCTTATTCAGCGCTGCTGATGGATACAGAAACTCCTCCTCCAGCATCGGGGTAGGGCAGAACACACGCTTAACACAAATCTACAGAAGGCTCCGCCCCTAACTGTAGAAGCGCTGCCGGTTTAGACCTATTCTTTTTATTTAATGACTCTAGGTTTTCACGGGACGGGTTCTAGCCTAGACTCGATCTAGCGACCCAACAAGCAATCGTACTTAGGCATATAGGACTTTATGTCATATCATTACATAATACATACACTTATTCATGTCGAGACTTATAGCTCGACACTGGCCGATACTCTAATCCTAACCTAACGAAATTAGACAGATAACGAATGAAACGGGGACGAGAACTCCTCACCTTGGCCTGAACAAAGAGACGACTCTGGAACTGTTGACTGACGATCCTCCTTCTGAGCTTTTACCCCATGATGACCCTCTGTCATCCTTCTTCTCATTTGCTAAACCTCCTTTCGAAAAGGGACCCGAATTAGACCTTAAACGAGAACCTACCAAAAACGGAAACTTACTATTTATAGAAACCTGCCATAAATAGAAGTTATCCAAAAAAGGAACCTGCCCGTAAAGGAAAGTTACCAAAAAGGAGAACATGCCCAAAATGAAACTTCCTAAAAAGGAAACTTACCAAATACGGAAACCTGCCATATCTAGAAACTTTCCGATACAGGAACCCGAGACCAGGGAAAAATGGTAATTTTACTTACCGAAGGAAGACACGTTCTCGGGAACATTTCTGGCTGTCTGCAACTTATTGGAACCCTTGAACTCGAGCTCTTCCACTTCCTTTTGACGCGGACAGATTTGTTGCACCGACTTCCAGGACTCGGTTCTCCACTCATATGAACCCGAATCCGGTGTTCCTTTTACCGATGGATTCATATGAGTCCCTACATCGGTCCCACAAAATATCAGACCCGAAATCATCCATTTACCCATTCAAAACCGAATTACATATCAACATGCAGTTTCTAGAAAATCTGGCAGATTGATGCGTCTCGGAAACAAAAGCATAAAACGAAAACTGACCGTTAATTTTACGATCTGAACGGTCATAATATCTCCCTTGATGTCTTCTATCCATATCCACCAAGTTTTCTCCGATCGGACATCAATTTCTTACGAAATCTCTCTTTAAACACGGACTTATCGCGATTTCAGACTGCACAGATGACGCTCAGTAAAATGACCATAACTCCTTCAATACTCAACGAAAAAGGATTCTAAAAATTGGAAAATATTGGTCTAAGAGTCCTTTACCATCTATTGAAATTTGAGGTCGACCAGAGATGATTTGTTCGGCCGAATCTTTATTCTCCCACGACATATATGTCTGCCTTTTGCAAAGACTGCACATGCTTCATCTCCTTTCTTCATTTTCTCTCTTCTCTCGAAGTTGTTGGCTACGAAAACTCTCTGCGTTTTAGTTCTGTAGGTCGAAGGCTCAAGGAAAAAAGGAAATGGCGAAATTAGCTTAGGTTTTTAGGGTTAATTAGCTATAAATAGGAAGAGTTTAATGATCGGTTTGTGTTAATACAAGCGAAATTCGGGTTGGATTAATTTTTGGTTTCTCTTCATTTGATCCGGGATTAGAAAACCGGGTATTACATTAAGGTTTTGAGTTAGTTTCCTTAAAGTGTTTTGAATAAAAGAAAGAGTTTATTCATACAAAGTTCTTAAAGCATACAATCATTCGATCTTTATACCATGTTTTGAGACTCTGTTATTGAATAATTGGTATCAGAGCTGTTTTCTAAACATTAAACACGATGGGAGATACATCTCCATCATCGTCTGAAACTAAACCTAAAGAGACAAGCTCCTCATCTCAGAACACGGCAAATAAAGATGTGGGATCCTCGTCCATCAAGTGTCCGCTCCTTAACCCCACAAACTATACGGTGTGGGCAATCAAGATGAAGATCTTGCTCAAGATGAATAAAGTTTGGGATGTTATCAAGACCAAGGACAACAACGAGGAAAAGAATGATCTAGCAATGGCCTTACTTGTGCAATCTATTCCCAAATCACTTGTGTTGCAAGTAGGAGAATTGGAAAGTGCTAAACTAGTCTGGGAAGCAACCAAATCTCGCCATATGGGTGCTAAAAGGGTCAAGGAAGCACGTTTACAAACACTCATGGAAGAATTCGATCGCTTAAGAATGAAGGAAAACGAGACAACAGATGAGTTCTCCGGGAAAATCTCTGAAATTGCCTCAAAATCCTCTGCACTTGGAGAAGAGATAGAAGAATCAAAACTTGTGAAAAAGTTTCTTAAAAGCATGCATAGGAAAAAGTACATACACATTGTGGCTGCACTTGAACAAGTCTTAGACTTAAAAAGCACAAATTTTGAAGATATCATTGGACGATTAAAAACCTATGAAGAACGCATCAATGAGGATGAGGAACCTATGGAAGATCACGGAAAACTTATGTATATGGAACAGCCGCAAGGCCGAGAGTTTGGTGATGGAAGGGGACGTGGTCGTGGTGGAAGAAACTTTGGCTGTGGGAGAGGCCGAGGTAGACTTGGAGGACGAGATACTTCCACAATCATGTGTTATCGATGCGATAAAATGGAACTTTACGCATCACAGTGTCTTGATCGTCTATTAAAACTCCAAGAAACACTTGAAAGCAAAGAGGAAGAAGACACACAAGCCGCAGATGAGGTAATGATGCACGAGGTGGTCTTTCTCAATGAACAAAAGGTGAAACCAAACATCTTTAACGAAGATCTAAGTGACAATAACATGTGGTATTTAGACAATGGGGCTAGCAATCACATGAGCGGAAATCATATTTGTTTCACAAGTCTAAATGAATCGATCATTGGAAAGGTTAAGTTTGGAGATGACTCACGAGTGGACATTAAAGGAAGAGGTTCCATAAAGTTTATTCTCGACAATGGAGTGAAGAAGGTCCTCTTTAATGTGTATTTTATACCTGACCTTAAGAGCAACATCATAAGCTTGGGACAAGCAACGAAAGTAGGATGTGAAGTACGCATGAAAGGTGATCACTTAGTCTTATACGATCGAGGAGGAAAAGTGTTGGTGCAAACTAAAAGAGGGAGAAACCGACTCAATAAGGTTAAACTAGAGTGTGAAATTGGTTCTTGCATCCAAGTGTTAATGGAGAATGACTTGGTACGATGGCATGCTCGGTTACGCCACATAAATTATGCCAACATCAAGTTAATGGTGGAGAAAGACTTAGTTGTGGGAGTACCAAGCGTGGCCGGTGAAAGGAAAACATGCACCTCGTGTATACTTGGCAAACACACAAGAAGTCAATTTCCTCAAGCTACCTCCTTTCGAGCAAGCCAAAAACTCAAATTGTTGCACGGAGATCTCTGTGGTCTGATCACACCGTCAACAATAGGAAGAAATCGATATGTCTTTGTGATCATTAATGACCACTCAAGGTATATGTGGTCAATTCTATTGAAGGAGAAAAGTGATGCTCTTGAGAAATTTAAGAAACTAAAGGAAGTGGTGGAACAAGAAATTGGTCTTCGTATAAAGACATTTAGAACTGACCGAGGAGGAGAGTTCACGTCTATGGAATTTCACGTTTTCTGTGAAAACAATGGTATCACCAGACATCTCACCACACCATACTCTCCACAGCAAAACGGAGTGGTCGAACGCAGAAACCGAACTCTACTTGAAATGACCAGAAGCATGTTAAAACACATGAGATTACCAAATTACCTGTGGGGAGAAGCGGTAAGGCATGCTACATACCTACTTAACCGAGTGGCAACAAAGACACTAATCACTAAGACCCCTTACGAGGCTTTTAAGGGATATAAGCCAAACCTTGCACATTTAAAGGTGTTCGGGTGTGTTGGTTATGCAAGGATAGACTCTCCTCATCATCGCAAGTTGGATGATCGATCGCGAGCCTTGATTCACCTCGGAACAGAATCGGGAACAAAAGGATACAGGTTGTTTGATCCGGTAAGCAGATTGATCGTGGTTAGCAGAGATGTTAAGTTTGTAGAGGAAGAAACATGTAGATGGGAGAGTCGTAGTGATGAGTCAAGAGACGATCATGAATCCTTTAGCATTACTCTTGGAGATAACGGTAACAGAGGATTGAGAGGATTCATGATGGACAATGAGGAAATAAATGATGGTGATCGTGCCGTTAAAAACACAGAGCATGTCGTAAAACAGGAGGAGGTGAAAACTGATGAGATAATACCTCGAGATGATGCCATGGAAGAACACGAAGAGGACATGGATGCTCCATCGCAACCAGTAGCCGTAGAAGAAGAAGCAGGCGACGGAGCTGGGCTAAGACGCTTGACCCGAAACAGAGCAGCACCTAACTACCTCTTTGATTATGTTCTGTTTTTTTGAAGAGGAGTGTGAACAGCTTGTAATGCTGATGAATGAGGAACCATTGTGTTTTGATGAAGCACGAAACGAGAAGTTTTGTACTGATGCTTGTTGTGATGAAATCGGTTCGATCGAGAAGAATAAAACATGGAAGTTAGTTGAACTTCCCAAAGGAGCTAAGGCGATTGGTCTAAAGAGGATATTTAAAATCAAACAAAATCCAGATGGAAGTGTGAGTAAATACAAAGCAAGGCTGGTCGCAAAAGGTTATGTGCAAAGGTATGGAGTGGATTTTGATGAGGTATTTGCTCCGGTTGCAAGGATTGAGACTGTGAGACTTATTCTCTCTTCAACCGCATGTTACAGCTGGGAAGTACATCATTTAGATGTAAAAACAGCGTTCTTACATGGAGAACTAAAAGAAGAGGTGTATGTTACACAACCAGAAGGTTTTGAAGTCAAAGGTAACGAAGGTAAAGTGTACAAGCTGTTTAAAGCACTCTATGGCCTAAGACAAGCACCGAGAGCCTGGAATATTAAGCTTAAGGAGATCTTAAAGGAACTAAGATTTGGCCGATGCACAAAGGAGCCATCGTTGTATCAAAGAGTGAAAGGAGATCATTTGCTCGTAGTTGCTGTCTATGTAGATGACTTACTTGTCTCGGGATCTAATTTGGAGAGGATAGCAGAATTTAAAGTGGAGATGCAGAATAAGTTTGTGATGAGTGACTTGAGAAAGCTATCTTACTATCTTGGAATTGAAGTAGCACAATGTGAGGGAAGAGTCACCTTGGCAAGAGAGATATGCGATGAAAATTCTAGAAGATGCTGTGATGGAAGAGTGTAATCCAGCACAAGTACCTATGGACATGAACTTGAAACTGTCCAAGTCATGTGACGAGAGATAGATTGATGAGAGAAAGTATCGAAGAAACATATGTTGTTTGAGATATTTTCTTCATACACGTCCTGATTTGTTTTACTGTGTTGGTGTTCTAAGCAGATATATGCAGGAACCAAAAGAATCACATGGTGCGCCATTGAAGCAAGTAATGAGACATCTGCATGGAACAATGACCTTCACACTCTCCTATGGGCACATAAGCAATGGTGGTTTGGTGGGCTATAGGGATAGCTCCCATAGTGTGGATGTCAATGATGGAAAGAGCATTACCGGGCATATTTTCTACTTTAATGATTGTCCTATTACCTGGTGCTCACAAAAGCAAGAGATTGTGGCATTGTCATCATGTGAGGCCGAGTTTATGGAAGCTACTGAAGCAGCCTAACAAGCCATATGGCTGCAAGAACTACTAGGAGAAATAGTAGGCAAGACTCGCGAGAAAGTGGTCATAAAAATCGATAACAAGTCTACAATATCTCTTACGAAAAATCTTGTGTTTCATGGTCGCAGTAAACACATCCACAGAAGGTACCATTTTATTTGTGAGTGTGTCGAGAATGACCAACTTGAGGTAGAACATGTGCCTGGAACCATGCAGAAGGCGAATATCCTAACAAAGGCTCTAGAAAGAATTAAGTTCAAGGAGATGAGAGAATTCATCGGAGTTCAAGACTTGATCAAGGAAGATTTCAAGCTTAATGGGGGGGTGAATGTTGGCGTAAGCTTGAATGAAGCTTGAAGAGGAAGGAACCTAAACCCTATCAAACCGAGTCATGGTTTTGGGAGAATCCAAGGGTAAACCGAGATATGGTTTACTACTAAAGATAAGGATCATAGATTTAGGAGTTATCTAAATTATGATGTATTCCTTTGTAACATCCCTAACCCGGGTAGGGAGTTAACCAACCGATCCAGAGCAAATCCTTTCGCAAAACCACCAATTTCACTTTAAACGTCACTTCTAACATAAACGTGCAAGACAAACACAAACGGGAAAAAGAAAAAAGGGAGAGGGGTGAGTGACTTCCCGACAACAAGTCACTCAGTGAGAACCTACACTAGACCTCCTATCTAAAACCTAGTTTAGCCCAAAAGTCTAAACCTAAACCGCTACCAACAATCAAGCACCTAACGTGCTGCGCAAACAATCCTTACCAATCATGGCATTCAATCATTCTCATCACCTAACGATATTCTCTACCTAACTCTATATTCCAAGCAAACAAATCACTCGCCGCACACGGGTACTTCCATTTCCCCTTCTCATTCTCATTCTCATTCTCATCTCATTCTCATCCCAGGTCTAGGGCCCTTCTCTTCCCCCTTCCCCTTCTCAATCACAATCACGCTCCCACTCCTTTTCTCCCCCCAACTCCAGGGTACTTCTTCCTTTTCCTCCTTTGTCCAATAACAACCAAATATCCAACCCAGAGGCATATCACAAGTTTAACATGCAAGTTCATATCTCTTATGCAATTCTCACACAATGCCAATTTACCTTAATTTATCATTTAATTAGTGCTAGGTTATCATCACATCAATTACCTTCATATACCTATGCTCGACTTAGCGACCAACACACAATCGCACTCTAGACATATAGAAATATCATAACACATACATAATACAAGTTATATATTCGTGCCGAGACATATAACTCGACACTGGCCAGTTTAACCCTAGACTAACGTTCTAAACCAAATCCTAGACTCAGAGAGAATAGTGCAAATTCTCACCTTGGCCACTTGCAGAAGAACAACTCATAACTCAGCTTCCTTACGGTGGACAGCTTTGTAGCATCAACTTCAGAGGCACGCTTCTCCTTTCATATGGATCCAAACATGGCTTTCCTTTTACCAGTGGATATATATGTGAGCCTACATCGTTTCTACAGAAAACCAACCCAAGAAACAATCTAAAGATGAGTGAAACACCCCCATACACCAAGACTAGGCAGATATAGAAATCTGGCAGATTCGCTGTCACCTAGAAACGAAGGCATAACTCTAGAACTAATCGTTAACTAGGAGATCCGACCGTTCAGATTGAAGCCCTAGATATCCTTTAGCCATAGCCGCTGAGCTTACTCCAATCAGACGCCGTTTGGATAGCCAAACGTCCTCATATTCCCGTCTGGTCGCAGATCCGTTCTGCACCGATACCCCTCGGGAAAACACCCATAACTTTTAGAAGAAAACTCCAAATGATATATAAATCGTTTGATGGAGATGATAGATCTATGAGAGGAGCACTTAATGTAGAAAACTCAGATCGGTCCTTGATGATTTGGTCGGCCGTTCATCTGTTATCCCACAACATATCAGTTTTGTCCCCGGAGACTGCATGGACCATCTTCTCTTCTCTTCTTTTCTTCACTTCTTCTCCCTCTCTAGGTTCGATCTCTCTCTCTGTTTTGATGTTTTAACAAAAAGAAGAAGAAGAAGTTTAAGTTTTTGGGAGAAAGAGGGATTAATATAGGATTAGGTTTTAGGATAAATGAGCTTCCTTTAAATAAAATTCAACTGGACTGGATCTTGCGGTCCAGGATGTTACATCCTTATTGTATTAGGAATTAGAGAGTCATATATATAAGTGGGTTTAGGTATGAGAGAGATTAAGACTTTGAGAGCTTTGAGAGTTTAACATTTTGAGTTAGTTTCCTTAAAATGTTTTGAATAAAAGAAGAGTAAATTTGGGTAATGGCAAAAAAAAAACAATATTTAAGTATATGGTCATCCCATATTTCTAATTTAAAAATAAAAAGAATTTAAGGGGCAATTTTTCTATTTTGCCCCTATTTTGGTTGTTTCTCTTTTTTATTTTTTTAAAATATCTTTATCCCCACTAAACTTTAAATAGATTTATAGATTTTTACATATATTGAAGCAAAATTGTAATTACACAAAAGATGTAGATTTTTTTCTCTATCTAACGTATTTTTAATTTTTCAAAACAAATATATATTTTGTAAATAGTCTCAAATAATGATAAACAGTACGGCGAGAGACTATTTTTTTGTAGTCGGATTATTTTTTGCGTGCCTATAAATTGCACAAATAACCATTTATCAAGGGGGACAAAAATAAAAATTTATCAATTTATAACTATTACATAGACAAATATCAAGAAAAAAGAAAAAAGCTTAATATTCATAGAACTAAAATTTAGGGAGGGGTATATAATAAGAAAAAAATTCAAATGAAAATGAAAAAAATAACATGATATGCAAAAAAGATATCACAAAACAAAGTTTTGGGAATAGGTATTTAATTTTTTTTAAAAAACTTAATGAAAAAAATATTATGATACGGAAAAATCAGACTATTTGTAATCTAGCTGATACAGACAGACTATGTGATCTGTATTGTTATTAAAATAAAAGTAAAACAAGTGGGCCCAAGGGTATAATAGCACACTCTTTTCTTTGGATGACCATTTAGTTAAATATGAGTTTTTTATGGTTATGGGACCTAATTCCCCATAAAATAAAGAGTTTATTCATACAAAGTTCTTAAAGCATACAATCATTCGATCTTTATACCCTGTTTTGAGACTTTGTTATTGAACAAAGCTTAAATGAAATTTAAGATATGATGTCAAAATTAAACACTTGAATTCAAAAGTTGGAAAAAAAACACTTGAATTCAAATTGATCACAAGAAAGAAACTCAGGTAAATTAAAATTGAAAACCTAATTAGAAGAAACAACAATCGACTATAAAAAATTTGGACGACACATCGATCTGGATTGTCGTGATGCGTTTACATTATGTTTAAAAATTTGTGAAGTTCACATAATTTTGAATAAGCCAGCATGAGTAGATTAAGGAGGAAATACTCAATTCAAAATTTAACTGAATTTGATGGAATTGAAATTTATATTTAATTCTACTTTTATTCAATCATGCATTACATGAACAATTCCAAATTCATGTGTTTATTGGATTGTGTATGAATGAGATTACTTTAAAATCTAGTGTTATTCAATTTTACTAAATTTCTAATCCTGTTAAATGTCAGTGTTATTCAGTTTAATTATCCTCTTTTCTCTTGAGAGATTATCATTTATGGCATACAATGTTTAAAACAACCGTTCATTCATCATGAGAATATATATACTTCACACTAAAACCGAATGGACCAGAGAAATAGTAGTTAAAACAAAATAGAAATATAGAGTCAAACGCCGCGTTTAATATATTGCCATATATAAATTTTAATGATTTTAAGTTTTCTACAAAAAAAAAACCCTGCTCTTGTCGAGTGGTTGACAGTAAAGGTGGGCACGGGTCGGGTACCCTTGATTTTTGGTGGATTCGTTACCCGATCCGACTCTTACGGGTAATAGATTTTTAGTACCCATACTCGATTCGCAAAAAACGTGTACCCGGAAAAACGGATACCCTCTAAAAATATTAATACCCGACTTGTTACCCGACCCGACTCGTTATCCGGAAAAATGTGTCCGAAAGAACGAAAACCCTTTAAAATTCAAATATTTATATTTTTTTCATATTTTAACATTTAAATACTTATATAATCATATTTTTTTCTCAAATATTCAACCAAGTACAAAATTATCCTAACAAAAAAGTTAGAAATTTTCTAAATTACAAAGTTATATTTAAATATTACATATATTAAAAATATAATTCAAGTCTTATATATAATAAATATTATTTTTTCTTCTAAAGTAATATTTTATATATGATTATACATAATTATTATGGTAGACAATTATATATTATACAAATAATTAAAAACGAGTATTAACGGGTAGGATACGAAGACAGGTAGTTAAAAAATAAATGATATCCGATACCCGACTCTTACCCGCGGGTAATAGAAATATGATAACCTTTACCCGATCCAAAAACCGGGGTACCCTTTTTTCGAGTCGGGTACGAGACGGGTCGCGGATCGAAGACGGGTAACGGGTATTAGTGGCCAACCCTAGTTGACAGACTGGTCATTGTACTAGGGTTTAAGTCACCCGAGTTCGATTTCCCAGTGAAGAGCTGTGAAGATAAAATTAGTTAAATGGCGGTTAAGTCCATCACAGTCGTCCTGATCATCCGTGACGATAGCAAGTGCCGTCTGAGCTCTTTCTTCGATCTTTAAGGTGATGTTCATCTAAACGATTGCAGAATTCATATACAATAAGTACTCTCACTTTATCTCCAGACTTGGACGACAGACCAATTCAAGCAACTACATTCTGAGAGCATTACGAGAGGTTTACCATCAAATCCAACATTCTAAAAGAAACTTTTGCTCAACGAGACTCGATTGTGTGGAATATTGTGATTCAAGGTTGGTCAAGAGTGGGTTGTGATAGTGAAGGAGTTAGTTTGTATTTGAATATGTTGAAGGAAGGTGTGAACCCTGACGCCCACACGTTTTCTTTCTTGTTGAACTGTCTTAGGCGAGATGGATCGTTGGCTTGCTATAAGAAGTTGCATTGCCTTATGCAAAATTTGGATTAGGTTCCAAGCTTTATGTGCAGAATGCTCTTGTTCAAATATACTCTTTATGTGGACTGATGGATATGGCTCGTGGGGTTTTCCACAGGAGATGCAAAGAGGATGTGCTTTCTTGCAATGGGGTTGTTTATGCTTTGTTATGCAGCGTATATGAAGCTTGCAAAATATTGGTGGATTTGCGAGAAATGAGAAAATTGATGATGGGCATAGCTTGTTGAATTCAAAACCAAGCCTAATCAAGGTTGCATTTGATACTTGCTTTTTTAAGACCTTCAGAACATCCCAACATGGTACTCACAGTTCTGGAACCTCTGTACTTGAGATAAACTAGAGTTTGAAACCCACATTTGGAGACACTAAGCCCAAACAAGGACAAGATCGACTTTCATGGCAGTTTTGAAGCTGAGTTCTCCTTTGTCTTCAAACCACTTTACGCTCAGAACTAGTGCATACACTGTTGCACCACAGCTCCTATCACGTCCGGCGTCTATCCTCTAGTGATCCACAAAGGACTGACTCGTGAGGAGAGAGCGGAGAGGAGGTGTGGCTGATTCTAATTTGCTCAATTCTTTGTTTTTTACTTATTTAATTGATAGTTGTTTGGTTTTCTGATTATGAGATTGGTGCCTCATGTGGGCTTACTCTGTTTCCTTTTCTTTTTTCTTTTTAGGGCGTTGTCATTAATGAGTCAAAAACCAAACAAGAAATGGGTTGTTTTAAGTGATCAAACCAAATAATAAACATACACACACAGATACATAAACATGGACATGGTGGGTCAAAGGTGTTTATTTTGTTGGACGACACAAAAAGATACAAACAGTACACCATACAAGGAAGTAACGAGAGAGAGGCTATTTAAAACAAATAGTTTCACTCTCTAGATTGCTTCACTAATCGGTAACTCGAAAATGAGGTACATCCTTTCTTGCAACTGATCGAAAATTTGTATTGTGAGGAGATAGGTACCCTGAGGTATTGAAAAAAGAGAAGGAAAGGTGTCTCGTTAGATCATCAGAAAACCATACCAATTTGGATAAGAACAATGTGAAATAATATAAAATATGATATTGTATTGAGTTGTTGATAATGAATGACAGAGAGAGGTATATATATATATATAAGACTTAAACCTATCTCAACTAGAAATATAATTTATCTAAATCTTATGATATATATCTAAATAACTTAATCCTTATCACATTAGGATTTCTAGAATATTCTTCGGTTTGGGCTACACGGGCTTCACTTTGTAAGCGGACTTAACAGTCCATATAGTTGGTCCGCAAGATATCTCCAATAAACAATTATGAAACTAGTCTGAAGGTGGTGTTGTAAAGAAAAACTTACTGCTTTTATCTTGTACAGCCAGTACGGGTGAGGAATATCAAGCACAAAAGGGCCAGGTCTAATTGGGCATTGGAGCGTAGAATCACAGAGCCAGTAACCCCTACTAGAAACATCAGAAAGTAGCCCTCCCCTCAACCTCATAGTTGCTACTACCGTTGCAGAAGATGAGATGTTTATGGCTGCTCAAACCAAATATATTTTTATCAAGAAAAACCAAAAAAATATATTGGAAAAGTTGTGGTGAAACTTAAAAGAGGATCCCATACGTACGTGTAATAGCCCTTATCCTAAATATTGGATTATCTTTAATAGTAACTTTGGATGGAAAGATCTCCACTTTAGTGACATTAACGCCATTAGGTCGCCAACCGTTAGTGAATCTAGGCAAAGCTGAAACAAGGAGAAGAAGAAAAGGCTTGGGCGTGAGATATCGCCATGGATTACTAGCTTTCTTAATCGACAGACATGAGTATTCAGGAGACTTTTACAACTCATGACACTCTCGGCATTAACTATAACTGGAAAGTTTTTTGTACATTTCATATTCCTAAATGTTTTAAATCTAACCATTTTAATATTTAAATCAAACATAAACCAATCAACAAGTTTCTAATCTAAAATTTGAACCTATTAAGAAAGTTAATAAGAGAGAGTTTTTAAAACATAGTTTGTCTATCTGGCTAGCTGAACTAACCACTGGGGTGAAACATGAAAGCGATCATCATGGGGTATTCTGGTATTCCACTACCTCTCCATATCGTAATATCTAACTGAACTTCAAGTACACCCTGAGAATATTAAAAAGAGAAAGAGGGGTGTCGTGATCGATCATCAGAAAACCATAAGCCAATTATGATATTCATCCTAAGCTAGTATTAATGCATGCATGTACATAAAAACTTACTGATATATCATGATCACTCCTGGATGGCCCGTAAACGTCAGCTAAAGTAAGCGTAATGGGACCAGGTGTAACAGGACATTTCGTTACATCACAGAGGGGGAGCTCTCGGTAATATACGATTTCATAACGATAAAAGCGTATGTTTACAAATGCACCTTGACCTGTGATGTCTTCGGCTGCTCACACACCAAAGATATTTATCAAGCAAAGCAAAAAAAATAAATATGGAAAAATTGAGTTAAAATTTAAGATAATTATAACCAAAAGAGAATTACATACATGTGACACCGGTAATCTTAAAGATTGGATTATCGTGATATTTAATCGGGTACGGAATTATCTCGACTTTAGTGGCATTAACGAGTCCCGAATTTAAATGGTGTGAGATGTTTTTGAATTCGATGACAGCGCCCAAAGCAGCTGGTAAAAAATAGAGGGAAACAAAGAGAAGAAAAAAAGGCTGTGCGTGTAATATCGCCATTGACTTTTTTAGATTCTATATATTCGGTGGAGAGATATACTTTTTCTTTTCCTGTGTTGTTTAGTATGGGTTAAGCTTACAATGAGTGCATGCCTTCTCATTTATAGTCGCTCGATTATTTGATTTTGCTATATAAATAATATCCTTCGCCACAAGTGAGATTCTATGTAAAATATGCTTTTTAATTTAGAAAAAAATATTAAAATAACTCAAATTGAATGATTTTGCTATAAAATAATCTTCTACACGGAAAACGAGAATCTTAAAATATAGACATAAAATGTGTTTTTTTTCTTCATTTATATTTTCTTTTCCTAATAATCAATTATGGCGACCAAATTTTTATAAGAGAAATACCACTAGATAATCATGAAACATCCATTAATTAGTTTTTATATCTCAAAATGTAAATTATCATTGTAGCCCTTTTTCTTTATTACAAGGTTTTTTTAAATCCCATTATTTTTTTTTTTTTTCTCACTTCCAAATAATTAATTTATACATTCTTTTGTAATACTGAACAAATTAACTCTTTTGTATAAGATCTACCAGGAATCTAAAACGGAAAATTATGCTTACCATATTAAATGAACATATCTACCACCAATTCTAAAACGAAAGATTATGTTTACCACGAATAGGCAGACTATTGAATTTTTTGTAAAAAATGGGACAATTATATCTATAGTAAAACGTAAAGGGTTGGAATAGGGTTGGAATGTACATGATTATACTCTGGTAGTCTTTGTATGTACGTTACAAACTCACACACATACACACACACCACAGTGATGAGATGGTTAAACTTGCATTACATTCACGGTATACACATTTTATCTTTAATACTTGACACAATCCTCCTATATATCAAATCAAAATACAATTAAGTGAAAATTGCTTAGTTGTCATTCATATAGGAGCTTCTAACATTAATCTTATAATTTGATTGGTTGAAAGATTTTGATTTTTAATTTAATTTTAATTCACCTCTAAAATAAACAAATAACCATGAACTATCTTATTATATAAAGCTGAACGCATTCGACGTGAGTACGACACGTAAGCAAATTGTAACTCACCGGATTTCGACATATGTCAATGTTTAATTTAAATCATGACATGTGTCAATCTAGAGATAGAAATTAATATAAAATTTCCTATTATTGGTTATTTACTTCTTAAAAGATTTAATTTAACAAAAAAGGAAACCTAGCTTATAAAAAAATTAAGTAAAAGGAAATTGTATAATCTTAAAAGAAAAGTTATAAAATACACATAAATTTTATAATGTATNTTTTATATAACATAGAAAGTTGATTTTAAGTTTTAATTTTTGTACATCTTAATTTTTTACATTCGAATCATTATAAAAGAATAATCAAACATGTAAGAATAGNATAAATTTTATAATGTATAACACTGAAAAATTATAATCTAATACATGTTTTTATAATAGTTTTTATATAACATAGAAAGTTGATTTTAAGTTTTAATTTTTGTACATCTTAATTTTTTACATTCGAATCATTATAAAAGAATAATCAAACATGTAAGAATAGTTAAGGCTCATATATAAGTTTTTAAAAACGGTTGATGTTTATTCAAATCATTTTTACGTAATATGAAATATATAATTTATTTCAGGACACTCTTTTCATTTAAAAATATTTTTATTTATAATTTTTCAATAATCTATGACAATCTAAGAATTTTTTATTTGTGGTAAATATACAATAAATGAAAAACTAAACGTAGGTTTTAATCTATAATTTATTTACACGAGCCAACAAATGATTTAAAGAGTATTTAATCTAAACTTACAAATTATAATTATGTATGTTATTAATTTTAGACACTAAATATTTTATTTTTACTCGCGTATCACGCGAGTACTTATCTAGTTTTAAATTACTTGCCAAACATCCTTCTCTAATCTAAAATTCTTAACCTAGGGGTTGATTGGTGTTGTGGCTTTTAAAACTGTAAAGGCTTTAAAATAAATAAAAGTTTTTAAAGTTAAAATTTAGCCAATTAAACTTTAACTCTCCTAAAATCTCTCACAACTCCTTATATTTCTCACAGTCATATAATATAACAGTAACAGTCTACGGTAAAAGTCATAAACAATCACCCCCTAATTGCCAAACATTAAATTATTCAATTCATATTGATTCAGATTTTATCATAATTATACATTTACTCATAAATATGCAATTACTAAACGAAAATAGTAATTATTTTATTGGAATTCAAAAAAACATATCTCCAAAATTTATAAAATTTATAAAAGTTAGGAAAAAAGAAATTCAAAAAAACAATTTCTCCAAACTTTGAAAAGATTATAAAAGTTAAAATTCAAAAACAATTTCTCCAAATTTTAAAAGGATTATAAAACAATTTCTCTGAATTTTATAAAATTTATAAAAGTTAGAAAAAAATAAATAAAAAACATTTCCTACGAAATTTAAATTGTTTATAAAGGTTGAAATTCAGAAAACAATTTCTCCAAATTTTAAAAAGATTATATTAATATAAGATGATTTCTTATATTGTTGAATTAATAAGTTAAAGTCCTTGAAAAAAATTTGTTGAATTAATAAGACATCGTATAAGAAAAAATAATGGAAATATTTCGTTTTTATTAATTTCCCTTGACTTTTAAAGTCCTTGAAAAAATAAGTTAAATAGTCCGTTTTCAAATCTTACTTAATGTCTAACAATATGGAAATTCAATTATGTAAATCTTTTTAACGTTTAATTATGGAAATGTATATATGAATAAGGAAATATCTATCTACAATTATTATTTACGTTAATTTCGATCAACTTAATATGGAAAATGAAAATTACTAACCAAATAATTAAGGATATAATATTTAATTTGTCTTGCCTACCAAGTTTAATTTAGAAGTATAAATATATGTGGTTCTCACTTGACTATTGCAAATTAAATTTTCGGATCTACCTTACAATTTTAAAAAAAAATCATGTCTTCAATATTTATTGATTACGTTGAGGATCTCAAACCATTGATATGGAGTAACTGGAGCGTTAATGTGAAAACACTTCTTATTTGGCGTCAATCTTCTTCATCCGGTGAAACTCTCGAAACTATTTTAGCTGATCAAAAGGTATTACTTCTTTTTGATATTTTTATATATACCTCTATATTGCATTCATTCTTTCAAATCTATAGTAAATGAAGAAGTTGGCATGATGATCTCATATTGATTTATATAATAATAAATTTTCACTCCAAACTTTTCAAATATTAATACAATTATAGATCGACACCGAGACATATTACAATTAATACAATCATAAATTCTCAACGAGACACATAATTCTCACCCAAAATTATGTGTGTGGTTTGCTAGACGATTCTAAAGAATCGTAATAATGTATTGACCGAAATTATGTTTACACAGACTTCGAAATATTTTTCATTTCTCTTTTTTTTGTAATTATTAGATATTATAATAAATTAGTATACCAAATATAATAATTTCGAAAATCCTAATTGATTAATTCTCTCTCTCTCTCTCTCTCTATATATATATATATATATATATATATATAGTTCTAAGAACAAATATAACTATTCATATCCATACAAAAAATCACTCAACCAACAATAAAAATAACACTACTAATGGTGAATGTTAACAATGTTGCCGAAATCAAAGTCCCTTACAATGATTTCATGCTAAATGCCCACATTTTGAATGTTTGGAAGGAAACTCATAGACGTAGGACTTCACTTGAAGCGGTCATATCGAATGAATACGTACGGTTTTTCATGTATTTTTTCATATATGCACTTTTTATATATTATTATTTAAATATTAGAATAATATAGTTATAATAATATAGTTATAATACTAATAACATAACTACTTAGAAAATTTAATCCTAANTGCATGGTGAATTGAAGTCACGAATTGTAACTATATTATTCTAATATTATTATAATTTTTTTTGTTTTTCTAAGATAGCATCGATTAATAATAGTTGCCAGCAATAGCAATATCTATATTATTATAACAATCCTAGCCAATTGCATCGCGGACAACCACCTAAATTCGGTTTTTTAGGTTGTTAGTATTTAAAAATGTTTTTGTGTTTTTATAATAAAAATAATTCTTATTATAAGAATATTTTGTGTTTAGAAAATTTAATAATAATAGTCACGTACTATTTATTACTATTATAATATATTACATGTTATAA
>OVAN01007412.1:387-19715 GCA_900406275.1 Anastatica hierochuntica | reverse complement strand
GATGAAAGACCAAGCAAAACGAATGGGCTTAGGCTCATTCGAGCCCACTCGCCGTAAGGAGAGAAGACTCGACGAACGACGTTGTTAGACGAGTCAAAGGGAGAAGAATTGGTTGCGAGATCTCAGGAACAAATGGCGGAGGAAGGTACCTGATTTGGCGAAAGATCTACTATAAGAGGAGGTCCTGGGAGAACGTGAAGGAGGCTGGAGATCTTTTTACTCACAAGGATAGATTGAGCAACAAACTTTTCTTTCGAATTGTTTTCATTCTTTATCAGTTTCTTGTAAACACTTTTCGATACAACTTTCAATAAAATCGATTCATCATTTTCTATCTATCGCCTTAGCTCTAGCAGGTTTCGATCCCACCTTGTTCCACTTCCAAACCTCTTTGAGATCTTTCTAAAGTTAATTGTGAGATCTAACCCTCACAAAAACCACTCCATATGGTTTCACTTCTTTAATTTTGAATGGTCCGGACCAACGTGATCAAAGCTTTCCAGGAAAAAGCTTAAATCTTGTATTTAATAGCAGAAATTTGTCGTTTGGAGAGAACTTCTTGGGCACTATCTTCTAGGCATGATAACCTTTTGTCCTTTCTCTATATATATTGGTGCTTTCGTATGCCAAATGTCAGATTTCTTCTAATTCATTCAATTGAATCAATCTTCTTTCACCTGCGTTCTTGAGATTGTAGTTTAGCTCTTTGATTGCCCAAGCAGCCTTGTATTCGAGTTCAACCGGAATGTGACAAGCTTTTCCTTAAAAAAGATGAAAAGGTATCATTCCTAATGGTGTCTTGCATGCCGTTCTATATGCCGAAAGAGAGTCATCAAGTTTGGCAGACCAATCCTTCCTTGTCTTTCCCGTTGTTTTCTAAAGGATGCTTTTGAGCTCCCGATTAGAAATCTCGACTTTTCCATTAGTTTGTGGATGGTAGGGGCTTGCAACTTTATGTTTAACACCATGTTTCTTCAAAATATTAGCAAAAACTCTGTCTATGAAATGAGTACCTCCATCACTTATGACAACTCTTGGGACTCCGAAGCAAGGGAAGATGAATTATTTGAACATTTTAATTACCACATTTGCATCATTAGTGGGACTTGCTATAGCATTCACCCACTTAGACACATACTCTACTGCCACAAGTATGTATTGGTTCCCAAATGATGTTGGAAAGGGTCCCATGAAGTCTATTCTCCACACATCGAAGACTTCAACTTCTAGGATAAAGTTATGTGGCATCTCATTCCTTTTTGCTTATGTTTCCCATTCTCTGACAAGCATCACATCTTGATATAAATTCTTGGGTGTCCTTAAACATTGTAAGCCACCAAAAACCAGGTTATAGGATTTGAGAAACGGTTTTGAATGTAGCAAACTGGCCAGGATAAACTGAACTATGTCATCCATGTAAAATTCCAGCAACATCTTCTTTCGGAACACACTTCCGAAATATTCAACCCTTACACTTTTTGTAGAGGTAAGGCTCGTCCCCAAAGTAGAATCTAATGTCCCTTAAGAACTTCTTCTTCTTGTATCCGAAGAACTGAGGGGGCTCGATGTCAGCTGCCAAAAATTTTGCTACGTGTCGATACCATGGAGTTCCGAATGATCTTCTTCTCCTTGGTTTTATCCGTGGGTATCTTGGGATTTATTTTATGATGGCATTCATAGCATACCTTTGTTCTTCTGGTAAGAAATCATTCACAGGGATCAATTCTTCTATTCTCATTAGAGAGAGATGATCCGCCATGCCTTTTTCTACACCTTTTTTATCTCTAATTTCCTAATCAAACTCTTGTAGCAAGAGAATCCACCTTATGAGACGTGTTTTGGCATCATTCTTTGACCATAAGTACTTAAGGGTAGCATGATCAATATGAAAAATTACCTTAGAACCCACCAAACAAGATAGAAACTTCTCAAACGCGAAGACAATCGTTGAAAGCTCCATTTTGGTTGTTGCATAGTTGTATTGTGCATCATCCAAGATCCTGCTAGCATAGTAAATAACATGAAGTTTCAAATCTTTCCTTTTTCCAAAAACAGCTCCTACAATATAGTCACTCGCATCGCACATATGATTTCAAAAGGAAGTTTCCAATCTGGTGACTGCACAATTGGGGAGCTGATAAGAGCATCCTTGATCTTGTTAAATGGAATTAAGCATTCGTCATTGAACTCAAAAGGGATGTCCTTACATAGGAGCTAAGTAAGAGGTCGAGCTATTTTGTAGAAATCCTTGATAAATCTCTTATAAAAGCCCGCATGACCAAAAAACTCCTTATACCTTTTACGTTCATTGGTGGTTGTAGACTCATCATAACTTCTATCTTTGCTTTCTCAACTTCTATTCCTTTCTCTGAGATTCGATGTCCAAGGACTATCTCATCTCTTACCATGAAATGACATTTCTCCCAATTGAGCACGAGATGTTTGTCTTCGAATCGCTAAAGCACTTTTATTGAGATTCTATAGACATCCCTCAAAAGATGGTCCGTAAACTGAGAAGTCATCCATGATGACTTCCATTATCTCCTCTATGAAGTCAGTAAATATTGACATAATGCATCTTTGGAAAGTGTTTGGAGTGTTACACAAGCCAAATGGCATCCTGCGATATGCAAAGGTACCATAAGGGCATGTGAATGTTGTCTTCTCTTGATCATCCGGATGAATGGGAATTTGAAAGAACCCTGAATAACCATCAAGAAAAAATAATAAGGATGATTAGCAAGACGTTCCAGCATTTGATCAATAAATGGTAGAGGAGAATGATCCTTAATTAATGCACATTCGATGTTCGGTGATGGTTCTCGTGGGGATCAACTCGTCATTCTCGTTCTTGACAACAACAACAACTCCTTTATTTGGGACCACGTGTATTGGACTGCCCATGTGCTATCTGAAATTGCATATATTACTCCGGCTTCAAGAAGTTTCATGATCTCCTTCTTGACTACATCCTTTAAGTTTGGATTCAGCCTCCTTTGAGGTTCGATTGAAGAAGCTGATTCTCTTCCAAATGGATTCGATGCATGCATAGATCAGAAGATATTCCCGTGATATCATCAAGTGAGTATCCTAAGGCCTTTCTATGCTTCCTAAACTCACATAAAAGTAGTGCGGTCTCCACATTGTTAAATCCTAAATTGATGATAACAGGATATGTCTGGTTAGGACTAAGAAAAGCATAACGAAGTCCCACTGGAAGTTCCTTGAGCTCGACCTTAGGGGCTTTTAGTTCACTCCAAGGGTCGTGGATCTCTTTAGGACAAAGCTTAGGGGCTGCTGGTTTGTCGTCTTTATTTTCTAAATCGACATATCTTTCGGATTTGTCTTGATCTGTAGAATTCAGCATTTCAAACAAACCATTCTGCTTCACTGCTGAGGTATCCATCTTCATCTTGGATTTGAGTTAAAGTTATCTCCAATGGATCATTTAGAAGGATTTCTTCATAGATTTCTCCAGAGGATTCAGCCAATTTATCCACCCAAAAGGCGTGTCCACCAATTGTTGGCTTCTGTTGAGACTTATCAACTTCGAACTGCATTACCAACTCTCCAAGATGTATATCGATCTTTCCTCCTCTTACATCTATGATTACTCCTGTTGTAGCTAATAATGGACGTCCAAGGATAATAAGATCCTTAGGTTACTTTTCCAATTCAAGGACCACAAAGTCAGCAGGGACAAGGTACTCACCTATCATAACTCATATGTTAACAACTACACCAATTGGACGTTTCACTGACCAATCCGCGAAAACCAATTGGATCTTTGTAGGTTTGAAAATTGTGATGCTAAGATGTTTAGCTATTTTCAATGGCATCAAATTGACACTTGCTCTAAGGTCACAAAGAGATAGATTGAAGGTTGTATCTTCAATCTCACAAGAGAGTACAAAGCTGCCCGGGTCTTCTAGTTTCTCGGGAATATTGTCTTGTAAGGCAGTGATGCACTCTTTAGTAATCATCATAACTCCTTCTTCCAGACTCACATTTCTGGTCAAGATGCTTTTCATGTATTTTCTCAAGGCTGGAATGATCATACAAGCATACGGAAGGAAGTCTTACAGTTAGTTGGCTTATAAGGTCCTTTATTTTTTATTGTTCTTTTTCCTTCTTAGGCTTCTTTAAAGTTCTAGGATAGGGTATCCTAGGCTTATAGACACGTGGTGAAGGAGGTAGATCTTCATTTTCTCCCACATTTTATTTGACCACCTCATCTTTCTTACTATTGTCTTGGACAGCTTTGTCCCCTTTTTCGGTTTCTTCTTCAGGGGCTGAAAACGTAGGTTGAACCTTCTCGTGAAAGTTCTCAGGAATTTTGACTTCATCAAGCTCCTTCCCAATTCTTAATTGAATGGAATAAACGTGCTCTTTCCTTGGATTAGCCTCATGTTTTCCAGGAAGAAAATTGGATGGTTTCTTTAAAGAACTAGCAATGTTGGCAATTTGTAGATCAAGATGCTTTACATGTGAAGAGAGTGTGTTAAGCTTATCTCTGATTTCTAGCTAAACTTGTCTTATCTTGAAATGAGTTCCTTTATGAATATACCTTATCCCATTCAATAAGTCATTCACCATTGATTCAAACTTCCCTCTTTGATGCCTTCTAAAATTAGGTTGTGGATTATTACCGAAATTGGACTATTTCTTCGATCCATAGGAACCATCTTGATTAGCCTTTGTATACTGTTGCTGGGGGCTCGATAGAAGCTCGATGAGGAAGGTTTTGTTGAGTGTAAAACCTCTGTTGTGGATGAAATCCACTGTAGAAAGCTCGGTTACCAAATTCAGATTTTGGCCTTCTATGAGATTAATCGATTTTTCTTGAAAAACTTCCTGGAAATTCATCAAAGTGACCTTGAAAACACTTATGGTCAGCCTGTTGCACACCTTCAAAATCTTGTTGAGGTCATGTGTCCTCTGTATATATAGAAGAAATCATCTTCTTAATATCCGAAATAAGAGAAGTAGTGGTCTCCACATTGATTGCCATAATAGTTCCTTTGTAGCTTGGCATACTCTTGCTACAGCTCTCTGCAAGGTTTTCAATCAAGATTCTCAATGCTTCTACTCTTTGATTCACGAAACTACCATTGCTTGCGATGTCCAGTGATATGTTAGTATTTTATAGGTTTTTAGTTCGGTTTTTAGTCGAGAAATATGGTTTTTAGTATGTATTTGCCTCTCTTTGGAGCGGTTTTGTGTTTTTTAGTGTTTTTACAGGTATCGAGCTTGAATGTGCAGAAAGATTGTTTTTTGGAGAGATTTCAAGCATCAAGGGAAGTGTTTGTGAAAAGAAGAAATGTCGTGACAAAAGGACAGGGATCGATTGATCCTTGTCCAGGATCGATTGATCCTTGTCTCGATTTTCGCAGACCAATTTTACAAAGACCAAACCGAATTTATCTAGAACCAAATTACATATCAAAACCTAAACTCGTGTTTTGAGTTTCATTATGTTGTTTTTCTGACTTTGAGAGCTAAGAGAAACATTTGTAACCTTTGGGAGAAGAATCATCTTCCGTACTTCGAATCCAAGAGGGTTTCTGAACCCTTACTCTTTATTTTCGATACAATCAAGTCTCTCTCTGATATTATTTGTGTTTGTTCTCTGATCATGAGCGAGTAGTTCATTTGTTGGGTTAGGGTTCTCACATAGGGATTACATGAATTGTTGACATAGAATTGTTTAATTAGGGATTTAATCAATTGGATCTTCATTTAAGATTGTTCTTAATGTTAAAATTTACTTGATCACTTAGTTTATGATCTTAGGTTGTTTAACGCCTGGAAAGTGTTCGATTAAATGCCTGAATGAATCCTAAATGAGCAATTTATCTTAAGCTAATGGAAGTTAATGTTTAAGTGAATTGTGAACCTATCAAACTTGTTTAGAATGCATTATTAGAAACCGAGTGTCAACAGAAGTTAGTCTCAAGGTTTCTAATACATAGGGAATTGATACTACGAAAGTAGATCAATTTTATATTAGTGTTTTAGTTCAAGACGGTTTAAAACTTGTTCCCTGATCAATAATTCGAATCAACAATGAAATGTTTCTTTCCTTCTTAATTCCGATTTATTGCATCTCTTCCAAAACATCCTTTTCGCTTTAGCCCGTGTTTGATCTGAAATTCTACGTGCTACCTTTGGTCTCTATGGATTCGATCCCGAACCACAACAACAAACTTATCTATGCGCTTGCAATGTTATCTCGGGCGAAAACTTGAGCTATCAAGTTTCCTGGCACCGTTGTCGTGGATCAATAACTCATCTTAGAACTTAGGATTATTACGTACCTAAGGCATTTTTCTTTATTTTGTTTAATCTCTTATTTTTCTTCTCTGTTTTTGTACTTTCAAGTGCATGAATAGGCCTCACAGTAGAACCCAAGGAAACGCGAATCTTCTCGATTTTGAGCCAGAACCTGGGCGTCTAGAGAGACAGAAGAAGAAAGAGAAGTTGTTGGAGGTTATTGAGGAGTTTGAGTTTGCAGAAATCATGGGTTATAACATGGAGAACCTTCAAGTTCATCAAAATCCTCTCTTTCCTGGAATCTTTCCAGGAGCTGACCCACCTGCTGGAGGTGGTGCTAATGTTGGTGCTCAACAACTAGGCCAGCAGAATGTTACAACTATGGGGCAACAACGTGCAAATCAACCTCAACAGAGGGTGACTCTGGCGCCATATGACACTCTGGGCGCTCTCTATGCGAATCGTGTTGGGTTTCGTCCGCCTCCCATAGAGAGAAGAGACTTTAAGATCAAGACTGGTCTCATTACCTTGTTACAGCAGAATCAGTTTCATGGGTTGCCATTCGAGAACCCAATGTGCACCACTTGGATAAATTTGAAGTCATCTCTCTCTCTCTCTCTCTCTCTCTCTCTCTCTCTCTCTCTAAGAGAAAGAGATAATGCTTTAGGATGTTTTTGAGCTGTAATTGCTAAAAAATGCAAATAGTCGCAAATCAGTGCAAGTGGAAGGAGGATTCATGGCTTGCTTTCCATCGTGAATTGGTGCAAAAATCATTGCCCAGCGGTGAGAGCAAGTTGCAGACAAGGTGCATAGATGGTCGCATCGGTCGTGTGGCCCATTTTGGCATGAACTACTACCATGTGTACAGTCAATAGGTCGGTCGAGTTTGTTGAGGCATGAGGGAAAGGCACCTAGCCATCCACATCGACCGAGATGGTCTTTTTCGCGAATACCGGTGGTGGCTCGTCCTTGGCTGTTGGAATATTGTTCTCGTACTTTTTGTTGCTTTGATGGTTTGCGTTGATATTTTTGTTGATCGATAGGTAATCCTGGATGTCTTGGACGGTACCAAAATGTGTATAAATCTTTGTAGATGATGGATTTGCTGAGAAACTTAGCGTAAAGACAATTAGAAGCCTTCCGATTCTTTAAACTTCTTATTACTCGATTAAATACACATTCATATCGTTTGAAAATTTTGATCGAGTCATTAAGATTTCTTGGTGAATTTCCATTCCCCCAACTTTGTTCTCATCTAACATGAAGTTCTTAGCTTAGTTAAGTTCATTTGCTAGCCGGTAAAGATAAATGTTAATCAAAGATTAAAATTTGAAAAATCAAATTGTAATCGGTCTATTTTATTTATAATGGTAATTTTGCTCGGGCATCTTCAATGGATTGAGTTGATTAGTTTGATGGCTATTAGAAATTTTTATGTCTACTTTTGTCATGAATTTCGATCCACCAGGCTAATTAGTGACTATTCCGAAGTAGATTTCTCTTCTGTAGAATACCTGTCATATAGAGCTAATTTATAAATAATGAATTTCGAGGTTTTTCTTACCTCTTTTAGTATTGTTATGAATTGGTCAAGATTCATGATTGGATGTTCGTATTGCTCAAAGGTGATCAATTGATGGCGTTGCTCAACTACTTCTTCTCGGTTTTTCAAGATATCATCAATTTATCCAACAATTATTTTTTTTGAAGCTTGATTTGATTGGTGGGCCTTAACATTATTCTCAAGTCGCAAATGGGTGTATGGGATTGTCCAGGAGTTGGTATAAATGATTCGGCTAAGCTTTCTTGCCAAAACTAAAACACTGAAGTTGAGGCTTTGTGACATTCTCATCAAGTCGTGGCCCTTTTTTGGGCGAATTTGAAGTACAATGAGTTAAAGCCCAGTGTAAACATATTTCAAGGTTTTCTAAAATATTGCACAAATCGAAACAAATAATTAGACATCTACCTATGCCCTAGAAAATAAAAAAACAAAATTAAAATATGTCGGTTGCCTTCAACAAAGCACTTGTTTTGAGTCATTAGCTCGACTCTGTTCACTTTTTAGGCATGATTGGTCTCCATAGAGGAAGTGTGGTTCCTTTGACTTCTTGAGGCTCTGGGATTGGTGGGTTAGCGGGTGATTTGAGATCATTAAGCATGAATTTTTTCTTGTGGGTTTACATGAACTACTTGAAGTCCATCAGCTATATTGCGCTGAAGTTGGCTTGAGGTAGGATATGAGTTGTAGGTGCGATGGAATGTCCATGGCCAACAACGTCTTCTCCTGATCCAACGAGGGCAGCCAGACAATCCACATGAAGTGGCTATCCAAATGACTTCAGATAACACTATTATTTTACTGTTTTTAGTTGAATTTTTACTTAATTAAGTGCAGGTTTTAACGCTTTTTCAACCTTCAAAGGTAGTTTTCTCATATTTGTCATTTTAGGGACTAAAAGGGTTAAATCATCAAAAAAAGAAGGATGGAAGTTGTTTGAAGTGATTTGGAGTTGAGACCAAAAAGTTATAAGCGTTTCAGCGCAGACATGTCTGTCTGTCTCGAAAATGAAGCAAGTAGAGAATCAAGACTAGTTTCCATCATATGCCTTGACGTTTTCCATTAGTTTGGAGTCTAATTTTGGTATAGGTGGTGGGAATGGAATTTCAAGGCCAGAGATAAATTTTACTTCATAACTTTCGGTACGCTTAACCATTTTCGATTTTGTCAAGACCGACATAACCTAGGACGACCTAAGAAAGACCTAGCATTATTAATACTTGTTTTTAGCCTTTATGGAGAGAGATAGAGCCATATTTTTTAGTAGAGAAGTCACAAGCTTTTTAGGTGTTTTCATTGTTCTTCGTTATTGAGAGACTTTGTGGAGAGATTCGATATGTACTTCAATATAGAGAAGATTTTGAAACTTTACTCTTAATTTATGATGAATTCATTGATTAGTTCTCGATTTTTTTGTGCTCCATGTCTGAATAATTCATTTGTTAAGTTATAGGGTTTTTCAAAGAGATCATGTCATCACAGATTACCAAGTGTTTGTTTATGGATTCATATTGTCTTTGTCTCACTTGATTATACTGCATGATTACTTTACCGCACATTTAGTAGTTTGATCATAGGTATATTTACATTCCAAAAGCTTAAAAAATCACCTGAAAAAAATCTTAGACAAGTTCAGTTGCAAGGAGGCTTCGAAAGTAGACCACCTAGATTCAGTGAACTTATCGCAACTTGTTTAACTTCTATGAGGACCGTGTGAAAGTTAAGTCCCCTGGTTTATTAGGCATAGAATCCTGAAACTCGAAAGTAAAGAGGATTTATATAAGTTCTTTCGAGTTCTAGACGTTGCTTAAGTTCTAATCATCCAACATTACGATTTCTTTGACGCATGATTCTTTGTGAATTTTCTTAATGCCTAACGCTTTTTCCCATTGATCTACAACCATTTTACTTTCCTTTTACTGCTGTCTTTTCATTATTTCACTCACCAAAAACCTCTTTTACTTTCTGTTTTAGCTTAAATCATTCACAGAATTCGTAGTGTACAATCTAAGTCCTCGTGGGATCGATATCTGAAGTACTACAAATATATTGTGGATTTGCAGCTGTAGTGTCATGTTTTAGGTGAAACTTGACAGCTTTCAGAAGTTTTTTCCGGGGACTTGATTCGTTACCTTTGAAATTTTACTTTGATTTTAGTTTATGAAACTTTTATTTTCAAATTTTACGTCTTTTTCGGTTTTCTTTTCAGGATTTATGCAAAGAAGATCTTCTTTGAACGACCCATCTACAGCCAATCCTTCCATTGAAATCATAGAATGTACCTTAAGATGACAAAAGAGAAAAAGATTAGCTGCTATTGAGAATCCGAAACAGAATCCTCCACGGACAACCACATCTTATGGACAATCCGACCATTCTCCCTGAACAAGGAGATGTAACTTCTGGTCATGGACTTGCCCTCCCCCTACTGTTGCTCCACACCTTCAAGCCATCCTTGACACTATTGTTGGACTTCATGAAGTCCAAGAGAACCCACAAGGACCTCTAGGTGCTACCTTTATTCCATAAAACTAACTTATAAGAGGAAATGTACATGTTTGAGTGGATAATCAACAACGAATTCCAGCTGGGAATTTTGTGGGAATTCAACAACTCCTGCAACTACTTCAAGCCTTACTTAACCAAGATTTTCCTAAAAATCAGCCACCTCAAGGGCGAGCTCAACATAATCAGCCTCATCAACCTCATATGATAGGAGACTTCGATTCTTTCGATGCTTTCTTCTTGGACGGGAATCCAATTCGTCCTCCTCAGCCTTAAAGGAATGATTTTGAGATTAAATCTCATATTATATTCTTGGTTAAACAAAACCAATTTCATGGACTGGCCACCGAGCATCCTTTGACCATAGTGACATATTTGAGGAGATATGTAGCACTACGCGAAAAAATGGAGTTCCACTGGATTACTTCAAGTGCAAGCTCTTTACATCTTATTGAATAATAAATATCATAGATGGATGAAGTCACTACCACCTCAATCAATTACTACTTGGGACGAGTACAAAGGAGCCTTCCTGAGCCAGTTCTACTCTAAGCAGAGATTGATCTTTGTTCGGAGCAAACTCTCTTTGTTTCAACAAGGACATATTGAATCCTTTTATAAAGATATTCGAAAGATTCAAAGACTAAACGAGGGACTGCTCAAATCATGGTTTCTCATAAGGAAACCAATGAAACATTTTTTACAATGGTATTGACCATAAGTACAAGCTTTCTCTACACACAGCCAGCAACGGGAGTTTCATGACTAAATCTATTCCAGAAGTCAAGCTTTTGATCGAGAACCTCCCTGCTAGTGACAAACAATGGTAAAATTTATTAAAGGAATGCGTGAGCATCCAATCCTTCCACAGAAGCTCACAAATTTCAGAACTGAAGACGATGATCTCTCAACTTCTGAGACTATTGGAGATGCGAATGGAGCTCCAAAAATTGAGTATTTAGAATATGGAAAAATGAGAATGAGAAAGAAGTGAACTACATTGATGACAATTTCGAAAACAAGTGATACAACCAAGGATACCGTTACAATTCAAATCTGTTCTACCGAAACACTAATGTCGAAAACCCTCAAGACCAGTTATATCCTCCTAAACATTCCCCACGAGGAGTTTCTTATCAGCCAAAGCAGCAACCTTGCAACAAAGGAATATACCAAGTGAAGCAATCATTCACGTATCCTCAAGCTACTGCATCTAATCAACAAGAAAACAAGCTTGAGACTATGCTGAAGCAAATCTCTCAAGAGATGAAGCAAAATAACAAGGAGTTCAATGATAGGTTGTACAATGTCTACAATGAATTTACAACAAATTTTGAAGCTACTTCCACTCATGTCCAGAAGCTTGAAGTTTAAATCGCTCAAACAAGCGAAACTGTCAAGCAACAGGAAACCCAGGTGAAATCCTTCTGCAAGGTCGCCAACTTTAAGGAAGTGAAATAGGTCGTGTCTAGTGCTAAGAAACCTTTTTAAGACCTTAATTCTCGAGTGAAACCACCTCTGGAGTGTTTTCCAAAGGAATCCAATAGATCTCACAAGAAGAGACTCAAGGCGGTTCCCCTACAGAAGATCGAATTTCTAGAAAAGTTCATCATTCCTTGCTTAATAAATAAAGTGAAGATTGATTATTTCTTATGTGATACTTGAGATAATGTAAATTTCATGTCACCGACAATGGCTCACAACTTAGGGCTCTCCAGTTTTCGACCGTCTCAAATCTCTATTGAGTACGTCGACATGTCAACTTCTACACCGTATGGACTTTTGCCCGATGTGATGCTTGAAGTAGGAGAGATTCTCATTCCCACTGACTTCCAAGTTGTCTTTACTAAAGCAAGGAAGAATATTCCACTGATCCTTGGCTTCCAATTCTTAGCCATTGCTAGAGCAATCTTCGATTTCCCCAATAAAAAGATTTCCTTAGCAAGGGTGAACAAGCATGTCTTCTACCCTACTGTGAGCTTCATTTCCAATGCAAGTGATGTTGTATTAGAGGATAAGCAGGTTAGTCTATACCCTGTAGATAGGCAAAAAAAAGAAACAAATCTCTCAGAAGGAAGCTACCCCCATAAAAATATCAAGTTCTACAAAATCAGACGAAAACGGGTAAAAGGAGAGACACTTAGGCTATCAAGGTACAACCTGACCTACAAATGAAAGTGGATGAAGAATAGGATAAGAATTACAAGTTCAAAATTTCCTTTTCTAAATTCAAGATCAGAATCCCTATTGGTTTTTGACGTTAAGAATGATGAAATCGCTAAAAAGAAGCTCGAGAATACTCTTAAGCTATTTGCGAAGGCGATAATGATTTATGAGGCAATTGAGGAACGTTTGATAATCTTAAACCACTCTCCACACCACTAATTCTTGAGACTCAAGAAGCTAAAGGAACCATAATTTCTTTAATGGAAACCGAACACGCCTTTAAAGTGAAAGGAGTCGAGCTAAAAACTCAAAACAAGTGCTTTATGGGAGGCAATCCACATTGTTTTTAATTTTGTTTCAATTTTCCAGCAATTATTTATATGTCTAATATGTAATTTTAATTTTCGCAGGACTTAGAAAACAAAACAAAAACAAAAAATCGGATTCAAAGACAACGACAAGGATACCTGAAAGTTGTTTCCACTGGGAGACAACTGATTTTACTCTGGTCTGTACCAAAATGGAGGCCCCGACCGATGGGAAGGCCTACGTGCCTCAAACCCAGGTTTTCAATTTTGACTAAAAAGCAGATCGAATGCATTCATACCATCTCATGGATCATTCCACACACATATTTAAGACTGGAGAATGATACTAAGACCCGCCAATCAATTCAAAAATACTCAGACAAAGTAATGATATCATGAAATACCAAAGAGAAATTTTTGAGAAATGCCACCTATTGATCGTACCGGAGCATTATAAAAGATCAATCGTATATCTTGGTCAGCCCCTAAAAGTACCAAAAGAGGTAAACAAAATCCCAAACTTCATTTTTATTAACATACGCTATATGATAGGTGATATTCTCGAGAGAAATTGGCCTTGGAATGGCCAAAACAAAAATTAGCCCAGAGGATCAAGATTCATAACAAATGGAGACATGGTGATTTCCAACAGCCGCCAGGCTAATCAACTCAAACCATCAAAGATGCTCGAAAAATGATGATCATTTTGAATAAAATAGCCCGTTTAGAATTTTAATTTTTGGCTATCATTACGTTCTTTGTCGGCTGACCAATGAAATTGGCAAAGCCAAGAGTGTCATTTTAGATGAGAATCAAATTGGCGGAATGGAAATTTATGAAATATTCTCGATGATCCGAGCTACATTCCAAGATCAACCCGAACAAGTTTTAATCTTGTCAAAAGAAGTTTCTAGAATTCAATAACTTTTGAATAACCGTGTTTTTAAATTTCTCGGGTAAGACCACCATCAAAAATGTTTTAAAACATTTTGGTACCATAAATGGCTTCTCGAAACACTTCCCGACCATTCAGAAATCTAACAACCGTTCGGATTGCGAAACGGCCGAGTATAATCACAAAATGGCAGAGAACAGCTTCCCACCGGTCAACGAAGGACTGACCACCGGCCTGTGACACTAGGGGCATCGCGCCAGTGAGAAGGCCACCCTGCCTCGACCATGTGCTGCACTTGGACCTGCCCACCGACTGACGGAGTCCCTAGCTCCGGTTTGTGCCAAATTTGGCCACACATCCGGTGGGAATGCCTCTCGTCTGCCTTCATCCGTGTCTCACTTCCACCGGTCCACGCCTCAACCAGCATTGGTTCTTGCCATTTAAAGCATCACGGCCGGTGAAACCAGGTAAGTACCTCATCTTGATTTTCCCTAAACCGGTTTTAACCAAAACTAAATCGATTTTCCAAATTTTTAAATCAATTTCGAAAAATAGGAAGGACAAACAAGTATTTGGCTTTAGTTTTAGTAAAATTAGATTAAATCTCTCAAAAACTCATTTCTTTCTCTAAGAAGGTTTTAAAACACTAAAGAACAAAATTTTCAAATCTTTGAGTTTTTGTTTATTTACTAAACTTGGATAGATTTCATTTCAAGAATCCCATTTCTTTCATCATTCAAGCACTAAGATATGCTCTCAAACTCTTATTTTCTTAAAGTTACAAGTTAAAGATTTTCATAGACTTCTGATATTTAAACGTGTTTTAGCTAGATTCTTAGTGATGTTTTTTTAGAAAAACTTGTTGGGTTCATGGATTTGCACTTAGAACTAGTGATTTAGCTTGTTTCCACTCAATTTTGAAATTTCAAATTTTTTAAATTTCGAGGTCATTAAGAAACGAAAAATGTAGAGTATATTTGCTATAATTGTTTGATTTAATTTCATTTCTCTATGTACAGCTAGGATATGTTATTTATTTTGCATCATTAGACCTTCAAATTGAAATTTTTGGTGATTATTTTTGGCTATAAGTGTTGATCCAAAAATTGCCTTAGTATTTTGAGATATTTGAATTCTTGTTTATTTGATTTAATTTACTTTTTTCCTTATGTCATTGTGATGTTTAGTGGCTATTTCCAATTGCTATCTAAAACATCTATTAATCTCTTCGAATTTTTCAAGAGAGTTCATGTCTCTTTAAGTTGTTTTTTGTAGGATTTCCAAAATGGATAATGAGGAGAACTTAAGAAAATCGACAGGGATAGCTACCCGAAAGGAGAGCGCTTTGAAGATTAAGAAACCGAGTAATTCTTCAAAGAAAGGAAAATCCAAGGAGGCTTCATAGGCAACTACAAAGGAGGACTCTACGATGGGATCAAAGAAACATGGAAAGGATGTAACACTAGAGAGCAAAGCTACTTTAAGCGATGATTCGAGAGAAGATAGAGAAGAGATTCAAGGGGAACAAATGAATTTTATTCTGGTTTCCCAAGTGGTGAATGATGTGCAAGTTCAACCACCTCCTACGAAGCAACGAAAATCACGAGCTAAAGGACATAAACTCACGGTGATTTTGCCTCCGAGACCATGTAGACAAGTTGTTGGAACCAAGATGGATCCAAAGATTGACTATGCGATGCCAATTTCTACAATTAAGATTCAATGTTCATTGAAATTGGATTTTCGTACACTTGATGTCTAAGGATTAAGAAGAGACATCATTGGGTATTTGGATGCTTTGAAGTTCAGAGATTTCATGGAGATAGCATTTCCGGTCTATGAGGATATTTCTAAGGAGTTTCTTAGTAAGGTTGAGCTTTCTTACCTGCAGGATAAGAGGGCAAAGGCTCAAGATGGCATTCTTTCCTTTTCTTGTAGATGTACCATTTATTCCATGATGATTGGAGAGCTTTGCAAGATTTTGCATTTGGATTATAGGGAGGATCACAAGTTCAACTTCGACCATGAGTCCTACAAGGCTTGGGACATATTTGCTCACGAGATACTTCAACCTGGGAAGTCCAAGGAAGCCAAGATCGCACATCCGGCTATTTGTTACGTTACAAAGTTTGAGCAGGACGGAGCAGAGTTCGGTGTTTAGAGACGAGTTCTTAATCCTTGTTTGACTTATTGTGGCTGCCCTTCAGATAGCCAACTATGGAGCTCTCATTTATAGAAGGAGGATTGGGGTGAAGCACGAGGTTGCTAAGGAAACGAGAGAGAAGAACTACATTTCTCATTTTGGAGAGATTATCACTGCTATCCTTAGCACCAGACGAGTATACTTTACTTCTGAGATGCCTACGGAAAGTTTTGGAGTGTTGGATCTTTCAAGACTTGGGAGAGCTAGATTTATAACAAGATAGATTGAGGGTACCGAGTTCTTTGCATACCAATTAACGCCTCTTTACGACATTGAGCCAGCTTGTGTTCTTCTTCCTTGCTCGTCACTTCCATCTCTGCAGGACGGGTGTACTCTATTCGACCCTTCTCTTTCTCTAATTTTCAGGAGATCTCCAGACTGTCTCATTCTTTTATTAAGGGACTATCATCGAGCCAATGCCCTTGCGGCCAAGACTGCTACTCGTGTATAAGGTTCACTTCCTCATACGCTGACCACTTTTGTTTCATGTTTTGTCCCACAGACCAAGTCTTCCGAGAATCTTCGTATTGCACTAGCTGAAGAGAGATTTGGGAGTGCTCGTTTGGAGAGGATGATGGCCAAAGTTGTATGTGGTCCTAGACATGTTGTGCCAGGAGTCTTCAGGAGGACTCATACAGAGAGCTGAGCCAGCATCTGAGGGAGACTTAGAGAGTTTCTCTATAGTATCAGACTTTAGACAGGACATCGCTGAGGCATTCGACAGCAACACTTCAGCACATTTGGGCTACAACCCTACAGATGCTGACACGCCAAGCCCGGATGTTGTTGTGAGCATCCATACACCAAAGGATTCGCACTCATCAAACTTTGAGTCTTCTATCAGGTGTCATTGTTCAAGTATTTGTCTTTATCATTTTAGTTTTAGTTTTCTTTTTATTGAGTCTGTCATCCCTACTGTAGATTGCTTTTGCACCGAGATGGTGCAAGATAAGTTTGGGGGATTTATCCGTTAGTAAAGTATTTTTCTTTTTCTTATGTACTTTTTATTTTTATTGAGTAATTTTGGTGTTTTTGTGCTAACATTCGTGTTTCTTCTATAGTAGTTATTGACTGCAGATTTTATTGAACGAAAAACTTTTAGTGGATCAATCTACCAGGACGACCATATCCCTCTAGGATTCATATTTTTGATGTTGGCTCCATCTTAAATAGAATAGAATTTCTCATCTTGGGGCTTGGTATGCTTTGGTAGACTCCTCTTTCAGGCCTGACACTAAAAATTCCTAGTGAGTGATTCCGTTATATTATTTCTTTCAAATTTTATGGATTTAAGGTTCGATGAAATGAGCAAATGGGCACTTTTCAAAATTTCGAACCTTAAGACTCATGGAGACTTATTCCATTTATGCTTAATTTATAAAGAATGAAAAAGAAAAGAAAAAAAAAAGAAACAAAAAGAGATCGATAAAAAAGACAAAATGATACCTTAGAAAAGTAGGGGAAATCAATTCTCAAGGCGCTAATAGAAAAAATAAAATGATATCCCAGAAAAGTAAGAAAAATCAGCCTTTAAATCATAAGAATAGAATGCGGATTGAGCTTTATGAAGGTTTATGTTTTTAGGAACTTTTTTAAGTATGAGTCACTTGTTCTTAGATTGATATTCTCTCGATGAGACCGCACCTTAAAAATAATTAGGGGCAGTAAAGATGTCATTTTCTTTGTAATTTTGGCTCGAGTTAGGACGATATCTACGCAAAGGAAGTACGTGGAAGTTAACTTTTGTATGTTGGTGCTGCTATATGGAGATAACCTAGAAGATCTCGAGGCAATGTTTCAGATGACAAAGGTATGCCTTCGTGTTTTCAAACCTCTTTTTCGTTTTTAGATTTTCTTTGCTTGAAGACAAGAGAGAATCTAAGTATGTGGGAGTTGATAACACTATTATTTTACTGTTTTTGGTTGGATTTTTATTTAATTATTTACAGGTTTGTAACATTTTTTCTACCTTTAGAGGTAGTTTTCTCGTATTTGTGATTTTAGGGTCTAAAGAGGTTAAATCATCAAAAAGATGTAAAAATTCTGATTGGGCCTCATTCGTACTACCAATCATGTTTCTTAGTCAGATCAAGAAGACGGAAGCTCAATTGCTCGAGATTCACATATTATCGATTAGGAAAGATTCTCAGTTTCTGAAAGATTGCCTTGAAATAAGGTCTTGACTTCATAATTTTGAAATGACATTTGGAATGAAGATAGAATTTTGAGTTAGCTCTCAAATGCATGTGGTTTAAAGTGATTCGGATTTGGGACCGAAAAGTTATAAGCATTTAAGCGGAGACATGTTTGTATGTCTCAAAAATGAAGCAAGTGGAGCATCAAGGCTAGTTCCCATCGGGTACCTTCACGTTTTCCACCTATTTGGAGTCGAATTTTGGTACAGGCAGTGAGAATCGAATCTCGAGGCCAGAGACATATTTTACTTCATAATTTTTGGTTCGCTTAACCAATATCGATTATGTCAAGGCCGACATAATCAAGGATGACCTAAGAAAGACCTAGCATTATAAATACTTTCTTTTAGCCTTTAGGGAGAGAGAGAGAGAGAGAGAGAGAGAGAGTGAGAGAGAGAGAGAGAGAGTCACGTTTTTTAGCAGAGTCATCACAAGCTTTTCAAGATTTTTCATTATTCTTCATTCTTAGAGACTCTGTTGAGAGATTCGATATATACTTCGATATAGAGAAGATTTCTAAACTATGCTCTTAATTTATGATGAATTAATTAATTAATCTTATTGTTTTTCATGTTCCATGTATGAGTAACTCACTTGTTAGGTTATAGGCTTTTTCAAAGAGATCATCTCATCATAGATTGTCAAGTGTTTGGTCAGTGATTCATATTATCTCTGTCTCGGTTGATTATACTGCATGATTACTTTACCGCACATTTAGTAATTTGATAATAGGTAGATTTACATTCAAAAAAGCTTGATAAATCATGATAGCTCAGGTTTTCGCCCGAGATAACACTGCAAGCGCACAGATGTACGTTGTATTGGTTCGGGATCGAATCCACAGAGACCAAAGGTAGCACGAAGAATGTAGAATAAAATAGCAGGCTAAAGCTAAAAAGATGTCTTTAGAGATGATGCAAAAATCGAAATCAAGAGAGCACAGAAACGCAGGCAGCAAACGAAGAGGTTGTGAAACAATCAAAGAAGTGTTGGGCATCGGGTATTCTCAGGGAAACAATTCATTGTTGATTCAAATTATAGACTAGGGAAAAGGTTAAGAACCGTCTTGAACTCAAATTCTAATTTAGAATTTATCTACTTACGTACGAACAGCTCTCTATGCATTAGATATCTCGAGACTAACTTCCGTTGACCCTCGATTTCTAATCATGCATTACTAATAGGTTTGATAGGTTCACAATTCACTTAAACATCAACTTCC
>OVAN01007411.1:0-17019 GCA_900406275.1 Anastatica hierochuntica | reverse complement strand
GATATATGCGAATCGGGGAAAAGGAATATTTTCACGAGAAGATATGCACGAATTGGGCATGAAAAAGGAAACGAGCCAAGCCCACGAAGACCTATATAAAGGGTGCGAAGGAGAAGGGTGAAAAGGACAAAATTTTCGTCACCACAAACACTTAGAAAACTAGGGTTCTTACTTTGTTTCGTTAGCGAGCTACGTCTCAACTAGGTTACGAGTCTACGCTGTAGTTCTAGGGATTCGTCACCAACAATTGTTGCAACCACGACTTAAATACCGGTTGCGTACGCTCAAACACGAATTCGAATAAGATCCCTTTTCCTTTATTTGTTAACTGTGTTTTTCGATTATTGTTCTTCCTATTCGTGCAAGTTTTGATCTATGATTTACTTTTGTATTCATGTTATTTATCGTTTACGAATCCTGTTCACGTTAACTTATCCTCACGAATCTCATTACTTTATCGTTGTTATATGCATCTTGCTTCGTAATCTGTTTCGTATTGTTTTTACTTTCGTTGTTTATCTTGTTCATCTCAATTTCGTCATACGAATCTCGTTAACCTAAATATCGCAGACTGTTCGCATATTCGTTTTACTCACGCTTTTTGTTTGATCTTACTTTGCAACTTAGTTTCGTAACTATAACTATATTTCTCGTGTTCATCATCTGAACTCATCGCTTTTTGGCCATAGAGGATCCGTGAACCACGTAAACATTGACAGTGAGAATTTTGGTTCCCACAGGGTTTCCTCCAGTGGCCAAGTTCTCTTATTTCCCCTGGTTATCGGCTAGGGTGGTCTACTAGGTTTGTTGTCTGGGTACAGGCACCTTGAACCTTTGGCCTGCTACCCTGTTGGCCGTTAGTGTAAAATTTGTTTCCCTCAGAACATCATCCTAAAGTTCCAGAAGTTGTAGACGTTTTGTGTCCTCTTGGAGCTTCTTCGTGAAAGCTTCCATTTGTTGCATGAGGTTTTAGAGCTCCGCGGTCATGGCTGCATTAGGTCATGTGGGGGTTTGGTCCCTTCTTAATTGCTCCATATGCCCGAGTCGTTTTATAGGGTCTCTAGCTGAGATCTCATCTCATCGTAACTTGGGTTTGACTTCACAGGTGTCGCAATTATGTTGTCGGCATTATCTCCTGCCATCTTCACATAGCTTTTGTTTGTAAGCTCCCCTCTTTCTAGCACCAACCTTAGATCTCTTGATTCGGAAAGAAAGAGATAATATCAAAGAGGATCAAAGGTAAAAGAGACATTGTATTAATTGATCGAGAGATGCAGTGTACAATGCAATTTTGGGTGTGTAAACCCTTAAAAAGATCGTGTTCTCTTAATCTAATCTCTAGTCTCTATGGTTTTTTGTGAATACATTGTTTGAACCCTTAGGTCTAGTATTTATTGTGCTTTTGTGATGATTATCCCCTTAGAATTAGGAAAACCGTCTATATCGTTAGATATTTAGGTATATTTATTTTCCTTAAGGTTTCCTTTTCCTGGGTGGAAAAAGTTCGGCTTCTTGTCTAGAGGCATACTTCCGGCTTTCTGCTTTTATCGGCATTCCCCTGATTCTGGCTTAAGACTTGCCGTACTGCTTCTAGACCCATGAAATTTCCTATGATCCAAAATACTCCCAACAATGACCTCGGTCACATTACAAACACGTGTCTAACTAATACAATTAGTACGACCAAGTAGTTTCAACCTTTTCTGGAAAAGTGACTACGATCACAAGCAAAGGAAACATCCTCAGTGACCAAGGTCAACGGGCAAAGAACAAGACTCTCTTTTCAAACCTCAATTTGAAAACGAGTTAAAGCAGCTATAACTTGACTACGATCACTTACTTCCTTTCTCAAACCTTGGCCAAGTTCCAAAGAAAATTTGGCCAATCCAAACAAGTGACCACGATCATGAATATCCTTTGGAAAACTTTGATCAAGGGGAAAGGAAGGTTTTGCATCCTTACCCAGACAAAGTCCATCCAACATAAGGTCGAGGCACAAAACAAGGGGGGAAAGTCCCATAATCTTTTCTATATTTTTACTTATCAATTCAAATATTCCCTCTTTCCTAACAAGAGAATGCTTTAGTGGTTCGAAGCAAAAGTTGTTAGCCTTTATTAGTGAGAAGCTTAACAAAAAACCTAACGAATTGTTTCCAAAACGCTTTTTCTTGGGAGAAATGAGATACTCCTTAATTTTATTGGAATGTCTTTACTGGTTTATGCTATGTCATACTTCATCATACCAAATTCCAATGCCAAAAGATCACGAGCGTTATGAAAAGCTTCTAGTAGAATGAGTTCGGAAAGAAGAGGAAAATTAATTGGGTTTCATAGAAGGATATGTATAAGTATAAGGATAATGGAGGCACTGGATTTAGAGCTATGGTAACTTCAACTAGGCCTTGCTTGCCAAAAAAGGGTTGAAAAATGTTCAGTGAGTCGAGCTCTTTTTTGCTCATATGTATAAAGGAAGGTATGCACATCCTCTTTCTTAGAATTGTGGTAAAGGGTTTCGACCATCATATGCGTGGAGAATCTTTCTCCATGGTAAAAGTTACTCATGAATGGGCATATTAAATCTGTGAGAAATAGAAGAGATACCAGCGTTTAGTTAGGTAAGTAGATGCTTGACATTTGAACAAGCGAAGGATTACTACTCTAGACCTAAATGCGGCAGCTCTTATTATAGAAAATGGCAACAGGTATTATATGACCTTTCCCTGATCCTTGTGCCCTACGTATATTAAAGCTACACATAGGTGATGTTTAAGACATAAATTTGGGCATACGCTAAAATTGACTCGTATTCTGTTAAAAGTGGATGTTGGTTGCTCGCAAATCAAGCCTTTTCGGCTATCCCCGAAAGAACTCAATTGTACGTAGTTGACCCAAGTAGAATTAAATATCGTATACAGAAGATGCAAACGGAGACAAAATAAAGTTCTTCTGATGGAGAGTGATTTAAGGTGTGATTGCGGTAGCTGAGCGTTTATAAAGCTGACAAATAGTTGTTTGCACAACCTGCAAATTATGTCATCAACATTCCGAGATAATTAGCCAAGTGGTATTTAATAGTGATGTTGCTCAACAGAACATGAACACGACATATATATCCTTCCCTACGGCTGGATTCACGGAAGGTATTGAGGAGGAGGTTTTGTATCTTTTCAATTTAATGGGTTCAGCTTCTCTTCATAAATTTGCCAGAGGTCTGTTACCTTGGATCTTGTGGAATATATGGAAGCAGCGTAATGCTATCCTATTTGGTGGTAGATAAGATGCCATTAATATTGTGGTGAAACGCTCTTTTGATGATGAATATGCTTGGAGAGAAGCTAATACTGAACAAGGGGAGGACGTGATCAATGGCTCTAAGGGACTATCACTGGACAATAGATGGGCTCAACCACCTGTAGGTATGGTTAAATGTAATCTTAAGGCCGATTGGAGAAGTTTGTCTCTTCTCAGTGGTGGTGCGTGGGTGGCAAGGAAACATGAAGGTTTAGTAATGTTTCATGCTAGAGAGGCTTTTAATGCTCACATAATCAGACCATTGCAGAATTACAATGTATATTGTGCGCCTTCAGCAGTCTACACGATCTTTATATTTTAAAGGTGATCCTTGCCTGTGACTGTCAAGGAGCTTTAGAGGCTATCAGAAAACCTAATGCTTGGCCTTGTTATCGTGTTTTTACTAAACAAATCAGGAAGATCAGTCTTGAATTTGAAGTATGTGAGTTTTCTTAAGAGCATATCAGGGTGAATTCTATAGCGCAAGACATTGTAAAGTATGTTACAAGAGATGGACGATACAAAACATACCTCGCTTTTGGTGGCCCAATATGGTTACATGATCACATCCGAGCTAATAATGATGGTAGAATTGTGTGCTCTCCTTCTTTTAGGAGTATGATGCTTTGTTTTCGAACTGGACGTAGTGATTGTTTATTCTCTACCTTTCGCTTTCCTTAGTTGAACTATAAGGCTCCGTTTTCTTGGTGTAATAGAAGAGTATACATGCTTTGTATGATTCTGAACCGTAAAACTTTCTATTGAATAAAAACTCAAACGATTAAAAAAACGAGTGTCGAAAAATAAATCCAAAATTTATGGGAAATCCCGTTTCGAGGGAACCAGGGTTAACCACCCAGTATAGCAAAAACCATTTCGCAAAACCACCAACTTAAACTTTAAACCACCGCTTCTAACACAAACATGTTAAAACATACCTGAAAAAGAAAAAAAAATGGGAGGGACAAGAAGAGAGGGGTGAGTGACAGGGGAATCACTTAGCAAATCAACACTGCCAAACTAGTCCTAGAAACATGCAGCAAACATGGCAACTAAAACACCCAAAGAAAACACAGAATTGGTCCTAGACAGCATCAGTGACTGTGGGCACCTCCCGAAGAGGCTTACATAGCATAGGCTAAGTGCCTATACAAACCGCCCAGTGGACGCTTTATCGATCTAAGGGCTACGGACACCGATCGACTTAATGTCCGCATCTTACGCACACACGACTCCGGAAATACAGAGATTCTTCATCTGTACCCCATGTCAAGTCTTCTCCTACTATCCATCACACTTTATAACTATATCACACACTACAATCATCATGCGAAAAAATCAATGATGATATCATATATTAACCCTAATTTTAATTTAACACGAAAGAGATCAATTCACGCAAGACTCAATCAGACTCGATTCATAGAGACTCAATAGTGCTCCGGTGCTAGCCTAACGAGGAATAAAGCTAAGCCGAAAGAAAGCGGGGGATTTACGTGGTAGCTCCTCACCTTAGTCACATGGTAGATACACCTCTGAAATGTCTGACTGATGATCCTCCTTATGAGCTTTACCCGACGGAGATCATGTGTCATCCTTCTTATCCCGCACCGATCTTCCTTCTAGAAAAAGAACCTAGAATAGGAACCCGAATTAGACTTTAAACGGGAACCTGCTAAAACTGGAAACTCTACATTTATGGAAACCTGCCATAAATGGAAACTTTCCCCAAAAAGGAAACTTTTCAAATATGAAAACCTGCCATTTTTGGAAATTTCCTAAAAAGGAAATCTTGCCAAGGGGGAAAACAGTAATTTTACTTACCGAGTAAAACAACATTCTCGGGAACGTTGCTGGTTTTCTGCAGCTCTCTAGAACCTTGACTTGAAGCTCTTTAGCTCCTTTTTGACGCGGACATCTTCTCTGCACTAACTTCCAGGACGCGCTTCTCCGCTCAAATGAACCCAAAATCGGTGTTTCTTTTTCTGATGGATTCATACGAGACCCTGCATTGATCCCACAAATAATCATCTTCAAAACCAACCTTTAACCAAAACAAAAGCGAAATACAATCTAATCAACGATTTATGGAAAATCTGACAGATTCAAAGCCATACATATACGAAGCTCTAACTCACAAACTAACCATTCACTTGACGATCAGAACGGTCAGAATGAAGCCCTGGATGTCCTCTATCCATAACAACCGAGTATGCTCCGAGATGAGTCCAATTGATCTTGGAATCTCCCTTCAAACACCGACTGGTTGCGGATTAGGACTGCACAGATGCCTCTCAGTAAATCGATCATATCTCATTCAATGCTCGATAAAAAAGCGTTCCACAAATTGGAGAATCTTGATCTCAGGGTTTTTTACCTTCTATTAAAATTTAAGAACCATCCGAGATGATTTTTTTGGCCGATTATCTTTTATCCCATGGCATCTCGAATCTGTTTTTTTGCAGGACTGCACACGCTTCTTCTTCTTTCTTGTTTCCTCTCTTCTCTCTTGCTCAATGGATCGAAAATTATCTCTGGATTTTCTCTTTGATGATGGCAACGCCAAAAGAAAAGAATGGGGAAAAGAATTAGTTTAGGATTAGGGTTAAAATGATTTAAATAGGTGGGTTTAAAGCTTGGTTCGGTTTAAGAAACTAGTTTAGGATTAAATGGTTACTAAACAGGATTAAAGAAAATCAGATCGTTACAATTCTCTCCTCCTTACAGAGAATTGCTCCTGAATTCTGAGAACTGCAACACCCTGAGCTACAGACAAATGATACGTCTACACATGTGTCTAGTCGAATGTGCCAGCACATAGGTTTGTTTCCTTTGACCATTCTCGACTCCAAGTCTCAACTCTCTTCCACTTAGTTTCCTACCAAGCTCCGAAGTGTCCTCTTTCAGGGAGATGATGGTTGTACATTTCCTTATGCACCAGATATGTCCTCTCTCTGTCGTGTCTATTCCAGGGAGAACCCGATATGTCCTCTCTCGATCTTGATACAATGCTTGAGTTTGTCACCGTCTTGAAATTTCATGGTCCTTAACCACCAGCTGACTTATTACCTCCATCTCAATCCTTTTGGTTGGTTTTGATATGATTCTCGTTTCAGTAGACATCCTTGCCTGGCGACATGACTTTTTGGTTTCACATGACTAATAGATCCTGATGTTGATATACAACACTTCGACTACGCTATACTAAGTTCCATCATCTAGCTCCTTAGAAAAACAAGTCCACATGGTTTTTTCCTACCAACGTCAATGTGCGTTGAGCCCACCACGCTTCCGCTGCGCGGGGTAGATCGAGAATGTACATTTAAGACACTCTCCTTAGGGTCAAGCAGTATACCACCTTGTCCTCGAGATCGGTGGTTGTCCGGTTGTATCCTTTTTAGAAACTGAGACGTCCGATGTCAACTACAAACCTCCTTGAAATATCGGTGGAATACTCATCCTTTGAGTTGTTCTGTCATTTGAATGAGATCCTTGCATTCCTTTTTTGCGCCTTATGAGGGAGATGTCACATCACATGTGCATACTTCCTTGTCCACATTTTTATTCTGCGACGAGATGTTATCCAATATCCAAACGTCCCAAGAAAATTCCCTAGCAACTCAAACGCCTTAGCCAATCATGGTATGCAAAAATATCTTTTGACAGCATAGTTGATCTCCCCTATGTGATCCTGTCCCACACAATATTTTTCTTTCCACCATAACTTGGGTTTCCATCCCTATTAGACATGACATACAACACTTACTTTGACTTCATAGGAGCTTCCTCTTCTTACTTGAAGGAGCTCTAGACGTAACCAACGTCATCTCAACATTCAGGGTGACCTCCATACACAACTGCGTCCTTACATATCAGCGATCCAATTAGGTTGTACTTACTTAGTCTTCCCAATTTGAGCCGGCCTGAGTTGCTCCCACTAACTCAAGCAATACAGAACCCCTTGTATCCCTTGTGTCCTCCAACCGACTTCTGAAACTTTTGAGACCTCGAAACAAACATGCCCTCAATTAAACCGATCTTAAAAGCGTCTCCAACAATGACTCCAGAATTGCAAATCCCTTTTTAAAACAATTCTCCCCTTTGTATGGTCTTCCATTGGCCCCACTGTCGCGGTCTACACACAAATCGACATTTTTGGAAACCACTGACTATGCCGGTCACACAACATGAAAAATTCTTCCTTGCTCGATCACCTAGGCCAGCTCGCTCACTGCCCGTCCTCCCAGTCTAAGGCTACCTCCACTTGCAATCTCATTTTTCAACCCCTCCCAACTCTTGGACGAAGCACTTATCTACCCATGGTCCTTTTGCACCCCATCCCAACACTCAGATGAAGCAGTCAACCACCCAAGGACCTTTAGTACGCGCTCCCCTTGCAAAGACACGAGCCCTCATCCTCACCAGGGTCCTCAACCCTTGTTCGGGGACCACACTAGGAGAACAGCTCCTTTGCTTCACGTCTCGACTTGAAAACTAATGAACTAGACTCGCAAGCACACCCAAAACCTTCTTGTTTTCGTAATCAGATCTTTTCTTCGGTGCTCCCTCGCAGGCTCTCGCACAAACAATTTCAGTAGCTCCCGATATGACATCTTAACCTCGATGACCAAAAGTGTTGGGGAACGTTTCTTGTAGTCGCAGTAGCTCAAGTCTCAAAACTCATGTCGTCAATACTCTGACGCCTTTGAACTCAAAAGAAAACCCTTGAGCTAGAAGCTAACATAATGCTTAAGTTGGTGTTTTGGAATTTTTTCTTAATGTTCCCGGGAAAATAAATTTTATTTAAAAGAAATGTTATTTTGAAAAAGCTATGACCCTCCGGGTCAGAACCGGAGTGGCCTTTAACCTAGGCTCTAATACCAAATTGTAAAGCCCGTTCCGAGGGAACCAGGGTTAACCAACCGGTACAGCAAAAACTATTTCGCAAAACTATCAGCTTGAACTTTAAACCACCGCTTCTAACACAAATCTGTTAAAACATACCTGAAAAAGACAAAGATGGGAGGGATAAGAAGAGAGGAGTGAGTAACAGGGGAATCACTCATCGAGGGGGTGGATTGCTAGAACACACAAGTCCACAGACCCGACTTAGCAAATTAACATCGCCAAACAAGTCCTAGAAACATGCAACAAACATGGCACCTAAAGCACCAAAAGAAAACACAGAATTGGTCCTAGACAGCTTCAATGACTAACGACACCCCCGAAGAGGCTTACACAACATAGGCTAAGTGCCTATACACACCGCCCAGTGGACGCTTTATCGATCTAAGGGCTACAGACACCGATCGACTTAATGTCCGCATCCTACGCACACACGACTCTGGAAATACAGGGATTCTTCATCTGTTCCCCACGTCAAGTCTTCTCCTACTATCCATCACACTTTATAACTATATCACACACTACAATCATCATGCGAAATAATCAATGGTAATATCATCTATTAACCCTAATTCCAATTTAACACGAAAGAAATAAATTCACGCAAGACTCAATCAGACTCGATTCATAGAAACTCAATCATGATCCGTGCTAGCCTAACAAGGAAGAAAGCGGGGGATTTACGCGGTAGCTCCTCACCTTAGTCACATGGTAGATACACCTCTGAAATGTCTGACTGATGATCCTCCTTATGAGCTTTACCCGACGGAGATCATGTGTCATCCTTCTTATCCCACGCCGATCTTCCTTCTAGAAAAAGAACCTAGAATAAGAACCCGAATTAGACTTTAAACGGGAACCTTCTAAAAATGGAAACTCTTCATTTATGCAAACATGTCATAAATGGAAAGCTGCCTAAATAAGGAAACCTGTCCACAGAGGAAACTTTTCCTAAAAGGAAACTTTCCAAATATGGAAACCTACCATTTTTGGAAACTTCCTAAAAAGGAAACTTGGGCCAAGAGCAAAACGGTAGTTTTACTTACCGAGTAAAACCGTGTTCTTGGGAATGTTTCTGGTTTTCTGCAGCTCTCTGGAACCTTGACTTAAAGCTCCTTAGCTCCTTTTTGACGCGGACATCTTCTCCGCACCAAATTCCGGGACGCGCTTCTCCGCTCATATGAAGCTGAAATCGGTGTTTCTTTTCTGATGGATTCATACGAGGCCCTAGATTGATCCTGCAAAGAATCATCTTCAAAACCAACCTTTAACCCAAACAAAAGCGAAATACAATCTAACCAACGATTTCTGGAAACCTGACAGATTCAAAGTCGAACAAAGACGCTCTAACTCACAAACTAACCGTTTACTTGACGGTTCGAACGGTCAGAATGAAGCCTTGGACGTCCTCTATCCATAGCCACCGAGTATGCTCTGATCAGACTCCAATTCCTCTCGGAATCTCCCTTCAAACACCGACTGATTGCAGATTAGGACTGCACAGATTTCTCTTAGTAAATTGACCATATCTCATTCAATACTCGATGAAAAAGCATTCCATAAATTGGAAAATTTCGATCTAAGGGTCTTTTACCTGCTGAAAATATTTGGGATCCATTCGAGATGATTTGATCGGCCGATCATCTGTTCTCCCATGGCATTTCGAATTTGTTTTCTGCAAGACTGCATAAGCTTCTTCTTCTTTCTCGTTTCCTCTCTTCTCTCTTGCTCTATGGCTCGAAAATTATCTCTGGATTTTCTCTCTGCTGATGGCGACGCCATAAGAAAAGAATGGGGAAAAGAATTAGTTTAGGATTAGAGTTAAAATGATTTATATAGGTAGGTTTAAGACTTGGTTCGGTTTAAAAAACTGGTTTAGAATTAAATAGTTACTGAACCGGTTTAAAGAAAACCGGATCGTTACATTTATTTTTCATAAGTTTCTTTATTTGTAATAACTCATTCAGTCATCAATAAATGGAAAACATTTCTTGCCTTTATATCACCGATGTGTTTAATCAACGGAAATCTAGTGCGTTTTGTATTTGATTCCTAAAAGATTACATCGTCAAAATGATATGCATATTTGAGTTATTACGATTTTTTGTTAATACAAGAAACAAGTTAAAGAGGAAAGTTCTTGTCAAGAACCCTCATAAAGCTTATAAAAATGACTTTTTTATTCTGTCATATTATATCAGTGCCAGGAGATTAAACGTATAAAAATTAGAAGAAAAATTAGATTTACCCTAATAAATACATAAATAATTAGACTAACGCCAAAATTTTGAGAGTTGATTCACTTATTTTTATTTCTAAAATACCTTTCCAGCCACTTTAAAAAAAACGTTAATACCAAAATATCATTAATGAAGATTAGCTGGAAAAGAAAATTTTCGATTTATCTTCTTTTTTTTGTCAACTACACATTAATCAGAAAGTCTCTCCGACATTGGCTTTCCAAATCGGAGGATGAGAATCTACAAAAATATAATCAGAAAAAAAGAATACGGGATCCTCGAGTTAGACAGTCTGCTTGTGTATTCATCGTACGCGAGATGGTAGAGATTGAGAAGTCAAGATAATGTCCACAAAGACATTGAGATTCATTGATGGAGTTATAAAAAGCCGGCCAATCACTCGGATACTACAAGATGTTGAAAAACTCTAAACAATCCGTCTCAAAGGCTTAACAATCTATTCTTCAGTTATTGAGCTCCTCCATTGCCCATAGCATAGCTTCCATCTCTGAATGTAAAGGTGAGAGGCTTCGACGACAACATTTCGCTCCAACTAATACTATTGAGCTATCGCTATCTTTGCAAATCCACCCAAGACCGGAGGTGGGGTCCGACTGTTTCCAAGATCCATCTATTCGACATATTAATCCAGTAGGTCTTATATCCTCAGTATCGATTGTTTTGATTTATCTTTTGGAACCACAAATTTGATAACAAACCACAAATTTATTGACACTATCGAAGCCACATATTTTTTAAACAATCACAATTTTTTTTCTAATAGAATTTTTTCCTAATAACTACAAAGGTTAAAATAGTTCACAATTGTTCTTTTGTTACTACAGATTTATAGAATATTTTTATTACAAATTTTGTTTTCGTATTTGTTTTTTTTTGTTGCTACGGAGTTTTTTGATAAATTATTAAATTAAACATATAAAAATGCTAAAATTATAATTTAAAAGTTATTAGCGATTTTTTTATTTTTTATAAATTTAGTAAGTTTATATATCAATTTATGTAAATCTTTTTTGGTACAACTAATACTAGTACTATCATCATACGAACTTACTCTATAGGTGTAAGCTAGTGAAAAAACATGTAAAATCATAAACGTTTTTGTATAGTGAATGTATGTTAGTTGCCTTTTTTCCTCATGTTTGTAGAATAACTCAGATGCTATGTCCTTAATATTATACGTTTGTACAAGTGTCTCTACTTCATTAATTTGGTTTTTAATTTGTCAAACTTAAAGTCTTAATATATTTCATGTTTTTCCATGTCATTCCAACACCTCAACAAGATTAACAAAATGGTTTATATCACTTGTTCAAAATCTACAGGCTAATGAAGATCAATTGTTTTACAAATTTCTCTGAGTAAGAATACACGATTTGTAATTCTTATTTACAAAAAATAGATAAACTATATGAGTTTAGCATCTTGAGAAATATGAGATAATAGTAAAAATATATGTGGAAAACAAAACTCAATAACTAAGTACAAAGTAACAAACAAGAAAAATATATGAAACAATAAAACAAATCTGGAATAATTGTAGAAGACATCTAGAGCAATTGAAAAAGAAATCTACAACAAGAGTACTAAATAAAAATCTGCAATAATATGCGTCAAAAATAAAACGAAACTGTTAAAATTGTGCTAGAAATATATAGTAACTAGTAAAAAACATCTGTAGCAATTATATAACAAATCTACGAATTCATGTTAAAGGGAAATTTTGTAATAAACCACTTTGTCTTTAATCTTTAGCCAACAAATCTGTAAGTTAAAACAAATTTGTAACCGATATGAAAATAATTTTTAGGCAGTTCGAACAATTGTACGATAAATCTGTAGCAACACTAAAACAAATTGTAACATCCCTATCCCGACCCATTATCTTTTCATATCTAAAACCTTTTATTTTCTTTTAATCCTAACCCATTAAAGTCAATTATCTCTTTTAGTGTTCGAAAGCCCATTTTATCTTGTTTTAATAAAGTCCCACATCGGAAATATCAAGTTATCTTCCTTCCTCCCCTCCCCTATAAATAGATTCATCCCCTTTTACTTTTTCTTGACCAAGTCAGAGTAATGCTCTGCATAGGGGGCCGACTTTCCGGTTAGTCCCCACAGGCTTTTAGCCACCACCTTAGGCAGAGTTCTTTCCGGCGAGTTCCCGAAATTTTTCCGGTGAACTTTCCGAGTTCTTTTTGGCGATTGCCGGGCGGTTTTCTGGAAGGGCGCGACTGTTCTTTAGGTACCTTATGTCTAAGAAAAATATTAAACCGAGACTGTTGAGATGGATTTTGCTTCTGCAGGAATTTGATTTGGAGATTCTTGATAAGTGTGGTATCGAGAATTGTGTTGCAGACCATTTATCTCGATTGCGAGTGGAAGCTGATACACCACTCGATGATAGTCTCCCTGAGGAGAATGTCTATATGGTTACCTTGCTAGAGGATGAGTACTTGGACATTGTTGATTGTTTTACCATTAGACAGATTCTCGACAAAATTCCTTGGTTTGCAGATTTTGCAAATTTTCTGAGTGCAGATGTGGAGCCACCAAAATTCGCAGGCTATGCGAAGAAGAAGTTCCTCAGAGATGTCAGACATTATTTCTTGGATGATCCTTTTTGCTACAAGAGATGTGCTGATGGACATTTTCGCAGATGTATCCCAGAGTTTGAGGTTCAAGGTATTATGTATCACTGCCATGGTTCTGAATATGCAGGACATTTTGCTACTTTCAAAATTGTTTTGAAAATGTTGCATACAGGTTTTTGGTGGCCAACAGTCTTTAAGGACACCTATGATTACGTCTCTAAATGTGATGCTTGTCAGAGGAAAGGCAACATCAGTAAGCCGAATGAAATGCCTCAGAACTTCATCCTAGAAGTAGAGGTCTTTGATGTGTGGGGTATTGATTTCATGGGACCTTTCCCATCTTTTTATGGAAGTCAATACATTTTGGTTGCAGTAGACTATGTCTCCAAGTGGGTTGAGGTGCTGGCCGGCCCATCTAATGATGCCAAAGTGGTCCTGAAGATGTTCAAATTTGTGATTTTTCCACGCTTTGGTGTGCCAAGAGTGGTAATAAGTGAAGGAGGATCCCATTTTATCAACAGGTTGTTTGAGAATTTTCTGAAGAAGCATGGAGTTAGACACAAGGTAGCCACACCTTATCATCTTCAAACAAGTGGACAAGTTGAGATTTTCAACAGGGAGATCAAGGGAATCCTGGAAAAGACTGTAGGCAAGACTCGTAAAGATTGGTCCGTGAAGCTAGACGATGCACTATGGGCGTATGGGAAGGCATGTGTATGCGAAGGCATGTCATTTTCCTGTTGAACTCGAGTACCAGGGACTTTGGACTACGAAGTTAATGAATTTCGACATTAAGCCTGCATCTGAGAAGCGAATGATTCAACTCAATGAACCTGATGAGGTTCGATTGAAAGCTTATGAGAAAAAAGGATCTACAAGGAACGAACCAAAGTGTTCCATGAAAGGAGGATCATTACACGCCATTTCACAGTATTAGATAAGGTATTGTTGTTTAACTCATGTTTGCGATTGTTTCTAGGGAAGCTCAAATCGCGTTGGTCAGGACCATTTCTGATTGCTGAGGTCCGACCATATGGAGTTGTTGTTCTGGATGACAATGGAAGAAAATTCACTATGAATGGCCAGAGACTTAAGCCATACATTTTAGACGAGCCATCCGATGAGAGAATGAGAATTCTTTTGAAGGATCCACTACCCTCTGATCGCATTATAGTCAGGTTCGAGACTTTAGACAAGGGCTGAGTGGGAGAAAACCCACTAGGTAGTTTTCTTTTCATTTTTTAGCTAGCTTTATAGTATTCTTAGTCTTTTTGTTTTGGTTTTTGGTGCTTTTGACGTTTTTTGTATTTTTAGCTTTGTTATTGTAGAAAACAGGAACACCCAGACAGACGAACAGGGATCGATCGATCCCTGTCCCTAGATCGATCGATCCCTATCTTTTTACGAGCCAAAATAATTGGACAAGGATCGATCGATCCTTGTCCCTATATCGATAGATCCTTGTCCCGAAAACAACATATATCGCGAAAACACAACATAGGTAAGTTCATAATCTCTTTTCTCCCAAAACGAAAAATCACCTCTTCCACTCGATTTTCTTCGGTTCTTAACGGATCTGAACGATTTTTAAGCCTTAAATCAAGAGATTCTCGTGCTCTATCTTCCTATCCGATCATATTTTACTAAATCTAAGGTATGTGTTCACAATCTCTACTAGCAGATTTTTCGGTGAAATTTGTGAACTTTTGATTTCTTGAATTTTGATGAATGTTTGGTACTTGAACGATCTTATACGTATGTTCTAAGATGTTTAGCAGTAGGATTGCACCTAGATTTAGATTTTTAAGGATTGAACTTGGTGATTTTGTGTTTTCGCATTTCGTACACCAGATTTTTGCGAGGAAGCATGTTTCATCATGATTTGCCTTGTGTAGTGATAGTTTTACTTCTTTGTGGCAACTCTGTGATTGATTAACACATGTTTTGATGATTGGTTGCAATGAAGCGATTATTTTCACTTAGATTTGAAATGCAAAATGAATATTGGACATATTTGATGTTGTTCTTGCTTTGATGAATGGTTTGATGCATGCTCATGATATTCTTTGAGCTTGATTTTTGTAGAATAATACTCTTTGAATCAGAGTGAATGATTTTCGTGTTTGTCTTACTTTGATTTGGATACTAATTTTGTTTCCAAGTGTCTATTTTTGCAAGTTATGGGTAGACAAAAGATAAGAGAGGTTCCGAAGACGCGAGACTCGTCTAGCTCCATTCTACACCATCGGTTCAAGAGGAGTGATCTCACACATCCTGCGAACCGTCCGGTTACTCAGAAATGGGACCAATATGACTCTCAGTTTCTATAGGACTTGGGACACATTACATTCCTGATAACTCGAGTCGTTGATGACGACCTCCTAGAGGCTTTTGGCATTCGACAAGACTTCTACACCTTGTTTGACAGGATGGGACTCCGAGGCTTGCTGGAGCTTCGTGAGCATGTCTACCTCGAGCTCTGTCGGGAGTTTCTAGCCTCTGCACGCTGTGTCTATCCAGACTTGGACAACCCGATGGTTGGCTAGGGCATATTCTCTTTTATAGTGCAGGGTCTGTATTATTTTATCTCTCTCAAGGACTTGGCTAGAGTTTTTAGTTTTGTGCAGGGCCATGGTACATGGGTACCAACTATACTGAGGTTTAGCGAGTTCTGGGACTTTATTGATGCTGGGCAATTCGTCTCTCAGAGCATGAAACAGTCGTGTATTTGCAGTCCTGTCCTTCGCATCGCGGCTAAGGTTCTTAGCTCGTATATTTACGCCAAGTCTATCCAAGCTGTTGTGATCAACGATGAGTTGGGTCTTCTATTTCTTGGCATTGTGGGAACCAAAATTCTCACTATCAATGTTATGTGGTTCACGGATTCTGTAGCCAAAGATCAACAGATCAAGATAGCGAATTAGCGAATTATCGAATAAGAAATACGAAAGTAAACTGTGAAGACAATAAGACAGAAATCGTGAGTAAGTTAGATAACGAAATACGAAATAGATTGCGAAGCGATATGAATTAACGGTGAACAAGTAACAAGATTCGTAAGATAAATTAACGTGAATGAATACAAAGTGAAAACGAGAACGAATCTAAAGTATGCAGAAAGCGTAAATGGAGAGCGATTCGACAGACACAGTTAACAAAGAAGTTAAGGGATCTTATTCGAATTTAGTGATCGGAGCGTGCGCAACCGGTGTTAAGTCGTGACCGCAAGATTTGTTGGTGACGATTACCTAGAACTAAGACGCAGACTCGTAACCTAGTTGAGACGCAGCTCGCTAACGAAAAACGAAACAAGAACCCTAGTTTTTCTAAATGTTTATATGGTGACGAAAAGCTCTGTGAATGAATGAATGTATGTCCCCCGTCTCTTTGACTTCGCATCCTTTATATATATATTCGTGGGCAGGCTCGATTTCCTTTTCCGTCTCGATTCGTGCATATCTTCTCGCGGGAATATTCCTTTTTTCTTGATTCTCTCAAATCTTTTCGAGATCCTTCCTTATCTTTCCAGAACTTAACATTTTCGCGAGATCCTGATGGACAGTCATCACAAATGGGCCGGTTCTCGCCCGAAAATCGTAAATGGACCGTTATCGCGGTTTGGGCTCGTTCGGGCCGTTTTGCGGCTAAATGAACTTTACGATTTATTACGGAAAACCGTTTCTCGCAGGATTAGCGACAACGGCTCCGTGGACCAACGCGGTCAATCGTATAGTTTAGACTCTTCTGGTGCTTAAGTTAACCGTCGCCGTTTTATACGATTGATACGAAATCCACGGAAAGCACGAANCGGAAAGCACGAATCCTTGTGACTCCTGTCATGATGGTTTGACGGAAACTCCAATCAAGGCGCCACGAGAGATGATCGAGTGACGATTCGGAGGAAATGATGATCGGAAGGAACGTGGTTCAGTCAACGGGCTACGACTGAACGTTATTCGCGCCTCAGCACC
>OVAN01007410.1:131-19716 GCA_900406275.1 Anastatica hierochuntica | reverse complement strand
TTTTTCTATGATGAACTGAATGTAAAAAATTAATGAAGAAAAAATTTAAAACTTAAAATCAACTTTATTTATTATAAAAAATCAGTATATTAGATTATTACTTGTCTAATGTTATACATTATAAAGTTTATGTGTATTTTATAAATTTTGTTTTATGATTCTAAAAAAAATTTTTATTTAATTTTTTATTTATACAGTACCATTTTATAATAAGTTAATATTTGTTCAATTTTGTTATTTTATCTTTTTAAGAAGAAAATAACCAATAATAAAAAATTTATATTAATTTTTATTTTTACATTGAAACATGTTTCGATCTAAATTAACAATGACACATGACAAAATCTGGTGAGTTATAATTATCCTACATGTCGAACTCACGTTAAACAAATTCAGAGTTATATATAATGATCATTCTAGGTGTTAAAAGAGAAGTCTTTGTAGTGAACTTTGTGTCTTAGTTCACGTATCATTCATATGTCAGTTTTAGAATCAATTATTATAATTTGATTGGTTAATGGGTTTCAAATTATATTCTAAAGCTTTGAGCTGAAGCAAAACCATGATGAGCTTCTTCAAAACCATAGAAATGTTGAGGCGATTTAACAAGAAAGAAGACATGAGTCGGGAAAGATGGTCTTGAGAGAGCAGAGGATGACCGCCGGTGGTCGGAGAACCAACTGGAGATCATCGAAGCAGGCTCAATTACACGATTTTGCCTAAAGGGGTAAAGAAAAGTGGTTGGGGCAGGGGAAACAAGGGATATATGATGAATACAAGGGTGTTTTTTTTTTATTAGCTTAGGAATGTTTTGTTGGATAAAAACCATTTTAAGAGCTCTTGTGGCTCATTGGAAAGGATTGTTACTGTAAACTTTTAAAACTTTTTGTTGTAAAGACTTTGGGTTGTAGAGAATTTAACTATGACTTTTAGTAATAATAAAATTTGATTGGCAGAAAAACCGTCGAAGTTGTGAATGTGATTTATTTTAAATATTATAAAACATTATATATTCAAAATAATAATTTTTGGATTTTAATTTCAATAGTTATTTAATGGAAGATCTCAAATAAAAAATAGATTTTAATAGAATAACAAAAAATATTAACAATCTATTTAATTATTTCCTAGATTTGACTTGACTTTATAAATTATATTAGATAAGTTTCTTGGAGATTGTTAAAATTGGTTTTTAAAAAAGTTGATTAATTTGTTCACACATATTAATCATTTTTAGAATTTAATTGAAATTTTCCACCATAGTAGTTAATTACATATTTAATAATTTTATCATTTTTAAACTATATAATTCAATTTTAAAATATCTTATAGCACAATTTCTAATTAAAATTGATACGACATATCTTTTCTTTACAAAAAAAGGAAAAACAAAAAAAAATTATCGTTACATTTAACCCAAAAGTAAAAAAATGTGTTATTGGCTACATTATATTTTGTTTAAAAATTTCTTAATTCCAACAAAAAAGAATGGTTATAAATCGATTATTTGAGAGTTTTACTATTTTTTACTATATAATTCATTTTAAATTAAGGATTTACATATATGTATTTTTAATTGATTTAAATAAAATAAACTAATCTTATAGCCCTTTGAAAGTTTCTTTCATGAGATTTTTTAAAAACACACGGTGAAAATATAAAAAAATGGTAGTTAGGCGGTTAAGATTGTAAAGAAAAAATAGGAAGTAAAAACATGATTGGAAAAAAAATTACTCTAAAGACATTAAAACATGATAAAGTTTTTGTAGCCATAACACCAATCATCCCTATGTAGTCTTCGTGAACGCTCATTTGTTTCCTATTTTTTATTTTTGTTATGAAAGTAATGATTTTCCTACATATTTTTTTTAAGGAAAAAAGTTAGTGGCTTTGGGAAAACTTACTTCTAGTTTAGTATTTAAATTCCATTAAAGAACCCAATAGATCTGATAGTTGAATGACCTAGCCCAGGTCGTTAGACCCACACATAAATTTGTCTCTCAATTTCATAAGACTCCGTCTAGTTTTGAAGACTTGGCCAAGCCTTAATAAGAAAACCGTATCCCTTTCACAACTATTGTCAAAACTATATCCGTATGACTTGGCTTGCTTTTAAAGACAAGCTCTCCACCGATTATCGCATGGTACAATGGAGTCGTGGCGTTGACGCAACTTGTGTACTCTGTTCTTCGGCGGTTGAGGATCGGATTCATTTATTTTTTTAATGTGGTTTTGCTTTGGAGGTATGGTCAAAGACAGTTAGCGAGTTGATGGGATCACACTTTACGGCGACATGGGATGATCTCCAAGAGCTTCTCTTGTCCTCTGTTTTCACTAGGAGGAAAAAGCAACTCATTCTTTGGTCTTTTCAGAGTACATTATATCACCTTTGGGCAGCTCGAAATCAACGTCGGCATGGTGGACCTCAGATTCTTCCACCGGTCATTATTGCTCTTGTGGACAAATCTATTAGAATGAAGATCATTGCCTTACGAGATGATGGTCTTCCTTTTGATGGTTTGTTATCACTATGGTTTGGTACTAAAACTTTTTTTTTCCTTCTGAATTAACTTTATATAAAAAACCAGGCTTACAGAGTTTAAACCCATACCAAAAAATAAGCTGTAACTAGACAGCGCTAAATGGCTATTAATAAGCCTAATTACATAGCCATATAACAAAAAATCTATCTAAGTGCCAACAGAGACATGATTTACTCTTTCTTCATCAAAGATAGAATGAAGCCACTGTGGACCTCCCCCTGCAACATAAGAAGAGCAAAATGATTTCTTTGTGGCACTTTGAGCAATTAGATTCGCACCTCTATTTGAAAAGCTAGGAGCATAGATTAATTTCCAACCAGTCATGCCATTGAAAGCATAAGACAGTTCTTGCGAAAAAAAATGATAAGAAAGCCATTCCTCTGGATTTGGTACTAGAACTTAATTTAACAAGTTTTAAATAGGTTTTTTCTATTAACAACTTTGGCAATTTTTTTAGCTTAGTCACATTTTTTGTATAAAAGTTTTTTGTTGCAATAAAGTATTACATTTCAAAAAAAAACTATATTAACTAGATGATCTCCCGTCCTATGCGCAATTTTTTTTTAGTTTCTTTTTTACTAAATTTTCATATATTTTCATATATGATTTATAATTAAACTTATATGAAAAATATAACACATCAACAAGTCTATGCGAACAATTTAAAGAAAATTTGTAAAATAATGTTAATATTGTTGCCAATTATAAGCATCGATTGTAAAATTAAAATATCATTGAATTACTACAACATAATATTGAGCGAGATGCCAAAGAATACTATCGAACTTGCACAAAAAGTCATTGTATATTAATCTGATAGTTTATGTTAACTAGGATCTAAAATTTTTACAAAACTTCCTTTTAATTGATGGAGGTATAATAATCTTGAGTTTGGTTTTAATGAAGAAGATAAAAAAATTTTCATTAACACTAATGATCCCCTATATATTAATTGAGAAATAGTTTAAGTGAATTGTGTTTTTTTTTTGTCAAAAGTGAATTGTGCTTATGTGTCAACTTTTTAGAGTTTTAACATTAAATTGTTATAATTTCATTGGTCATAATTTTCTAATAGTTTCTATTCCAAACAAATCTCATAAAAAAAATTAATAATATTCACAACAACAGTAATAATGTTTTACGTTTTAATAAAAATAATTTATTAACTTAAACATCAAAATACATTAATGTTTTCTTTCTTCCCAAAAAAATATATAATGTCATTAAAATTATAAACTCTAGATTATTCACAAAGGAAATTAAACTCTATATTTTTTCGAAAAGAAAATTTAACAACTCAATCAAAATGATAAAAAAAATATATTTCTTTTTATCTAAATTTAAAATTTTAAAATGAGAAACGATAAAAAATAAAATTGATGAATAGACTAATTATCAATTTTTATACTCGATAAATTTGATAATATCTAAATAAATAATTTATATCATCAAAATAAAATATCAAAATATTTGAATTTATTATTAGTAAATAAAAATATATTTCATAATTATTAAAATACCTAAATTAATTTATGTAATATAAATTTTTTTTAAAATTTTTCCTGTATAACATGCGGATGATCATCTAGTTTTGAGTAAATCAATTTCAAAATGACACGTGTCAACTATTGGATCACTGATGTAGCATGCTTTAGGAGAGAGTTGATCATCTTTTATATTATATATACTAGGGTTAGTGTGTTAAATATTTGTATATCATAAAATTTTATATAAAAATGATTCAAAATTATATATTTATGTGTTTTTTTTGTTCAGGTTTTGTATATTGTATGTAATATTGTTAGATTATCGTAATCTTTCATGTGGATGAATGTTACTATTTTGGTTTTTGCATCCTTATTCCCACAAGATAAATTTTTGCATGTTTCAATTTGTATTAGTGTTCTTCAATTTACAACTCAAGAATATCTAGTTCTTTGGTCGAGTTCATCATGTGTGCGTATAGCTGTGAAAGATTTATGGGAAGAAGAGCTAAATATGAATGTAGTGATTTTTTTAAAGTATGTGTCTATTAGACGAAACATTTTCGGTTTTGGTTTTAAATAGTTTTGAAAGTAAAATTTTTAATTTTACTGATTTTTCAAATATATATTAATTATCTTATAAAAAAATTAATTATTTTTAAATAGTGTAGAAAGTCTAATTCAAAGCTGTAATTGGATTTCCATTAAAATTATAATAATGCGATAATTTAATATTTATTTTATCACATAAAGACAAACATATTATTTTGGGTCAAACAAATTGTATTTGCCATAATTTATATCAATTAAGAGTCTTTTGTAGGCATATTTTAATGTTTTGTTTTATTCTTTTATTGGATTTCCAATTCCAAATAAAAACTTCTTTATTTTGTTTCAGCGAGGCTATTTTTATTTAAATTTCTAATTTATGTACTTGTTTCGAGTTCTAACCACAAACGGTGAAACTAAGAGCAAACATTTATCATACAATAAATTTAATTTTTGGTATGCAAATACTGTTTTTATGATATTAAATAAATTGGAGCTATACGTTCTGTTTTGTCCATATATATTAATTATGTGTATTTAGCATTCACTATATGAATGTTATTTAGTTTATTGAGTTTTAAAGTTGAAGTTTTTTTTATGTCTATATTCATATTTTAGAATGTTTGTGAAAAATATTTCATATAAGCAAAATTACTCTTTTCGAATTTTTTTTAAGTATAAGCAAATGACATTACTTTAATTTGTGTACTCCATAAGTTGAGTAAGGTGCATCATTATTATTTAAAATATAAAATAATAACTTTTTGTTTAAAAAGTTTAAAATTTTAAAAATATTACATTATCATTCATAGCACACAATTGTACAGACCCATAACAAATAATATCATTTGGTTACATAGGATAGAACTTGGTATTGATAAATGCATATAATGATTATCAGTTATGTCTATCTATAACCACTTTGTTCTGACATTGCAGTTTCACTATTTTAGGTACTTTCAGATACCCAAATTTAAATACTTTCAAATTTTATCAGAACTCATGATCGGTTCAAACGTTATTTTACATTCTAATGTTTTGATGTAAATGTCAAATGAGAAAGAAAATCATTGAGCCTCTCTAAAAGCTAATAAACACATGCAGAGATAGCGATCATCTCTAGCCTCTTCTACTCCCATGATCTCTAAATCTTCCTGTTTCCACATTCACACAAAAAGAAAAACAAAAACTTTAAAAAACTATAAAATATAATCACTTGATAAGGTTCCTAATGCAAACCTTTGTTGTGAGGAAGCTTAATTTTGTGTTTTCTCTATATGAATCAGAAACACACAATTGCAAGTATACTCAAGACAAAAGAGCTGGTGGATGTGACTCACTGATGCTAATTATGGCTTCACTTTCTGTTCTGCACTTTGTAAATGTTTAATGGCATAATGATATTGTATACGTGCTATGTGCTACACTGCAAATCCAGCTCAAGTTTTACGCCAAATAACATCATGAAAACTGTGTGTTATCATTTTGATTCTTTCTTATCTAATAGATGCCTCGTATGTTCCTATTTTTCTCAATGATTTATTTTCCAGAACATCCATCATATATTTTTTAGTTTTGGTTGCTTTGGATTTTGCATTTACTTTTTTTTGGAAAGTGGAGAGATGACTACTTACAATCCACTTAGTATTTTGACGGCGTCATAAAAAGTGTTGCAAAGTTGCGACAACTTGCACAATCATGTTTCAAACATGGAAAAGGTCTGGTGAGAAGACCAGCAAATCCAATGATCCTCATCACTTATAGCTCAAGGGATTTAGCCAATATCAATCAAAGTACATCAATCAATGATCTCAACTTATATGGTCTATCTCGTTTCCACTTCTTCAGTGTATAACATACACCAAAGAAGGGAAATAGTTACAACATTTTTGAGTATCAAATCACTTAACCCCATACTATAAGGACATAAAATGAAAATACACTCACCATTATTATAACAACAAAATAAACATCTAACATGATTACTCAATCAGAAAAGAAAAAGATTTTCTATATTGTTTTTAGTATAATTAACCCTAAAGAAACAAATAGAGAATTATGAAGGTAGACGAGGGTATGACTCCCACCTACAACGATGAGTTACTAAGTCTTAATTTACCAAAACAAAAGTATAAAATCATTGATGTGAGTATTACCATAAGTTAATGATCGTTAAGAGTCTATTTGGAAGACATTCTTTGCATTGGTGTTATAGGGAGGTGAAACAAAGTAAATTGGTGAGTTACCTGCGAGGGTGAGGAGCATCAACAAAACCGAGATCAGAGACGATGGAGATAGCATCAGATAGTCCACTGATGCGCCTGGAAAAAATTCAAAAGGGGAAAGAACTTTCCGGGTTCAAAATCTCTTAAGTTCTCCAATGGAGGCTAACTCGTCATAGAGGAGGAACTATAAACACAACAAAAGAATCAGAGGGAGGAAACCACAAAATCGATAAATAAAAGCTATTGAGAGGTAAATTTAAGTTGAAATAAGATTATTTGTAGTAGTCTGATACCTTTTATACGTGAATCTACATGCCTTATTCTTAGCCGAGGCCACAACGATTCAATCTGAAAAACTGTAAAACATATATAAAAGATAGTCTAGAGACATATGAGATTAGAAACTCAACAAACTTTGTCATCATTCCAAAAGAGATGTGTGGGTAATTAGGTACTTCCACTGAGAAGCATCTTATTCCTTGCATCTCAAAGTTAACAATGCGTTATCATGAGTTTTTTGTTCAAAATATACCAATGTCCAGAATCGGTAGTTCATATTGGAAAGTGATAACAATTTTGAGAATTGGAAACTCATAAAAAATTAAGTAGAAAGATAGGGGACTTATCTTCTTCGATGTTGCTACGAACATATACAAATTTATAGAAATCCTTTGGATAACCTAGGTTGTCTTCTTCTCCGCCTTCTTTTTCTTCTCCTTATAAACTTCACCTTCTCCTGCTTCACCTTCTCTTGGATCTTTGAGTAATCCAGAAAACGATTCTTCTCTTGATCCATTCGCTTCTCTACGAATGACACCTTTACAAAGCGTGTATTTCAATCTCAACATTCTTAAAGAAGGCGATTCAAAATCAACGATGACTCGTATGTCTCTTGATCCTAAAGAAAGAAAAGGGGACAAAATTTTATCTTACCAAATAAGATAGAAACAACGTAGAACATCACTGCCTTGATTCGACTGGGTAAGGTGAAGAACTAATCGTCTGCCACTGCCGATTGTTGCTGGTTTGATGAGACGTAGAACGAAAGTGAAACTGAGATTCAAATCTAAAACCTAGTTAAACTCATTATCTGAATTAATCCTCAATCAAGATTAATATGATTCTTTGGAAAAACTAACCTTTTTCGGTTAAATGGAGGTTCACGGAGAGGAGGGAGACCTAATAAATCTGATTTGATTGAAGATGAGAAGTTGAAGAGAATTGTTTGAAAGAATTAAAAGATTTAATTGGAAGGTTAGAAGATTGTAGAGTCTTATACATATGAGAAAATCACATTATCATTAATGCAAATATTGAAACGTTTCGTATGTGTATCTCCCTTAATGATGTGGCAACTTCTTATTTGTCATACTTGGGTGAGTGTAATAACTTATTACGTGGCAAGTCTTGTAAAACCTTGGCGTTGTTGTTTGATTGTTTATGAATCTTGCTTGTTCTCCATATTTGATTTGTGTGTATACAACAGATAATAGAGGAAGTAAGACACAGAACACACAAGCAATTATCCAATTCAGGAGCTCAAAAGCATTCCTACGTCTGCCCGAGGCTGTTGCCTGGAATTTACTATGAGTTTGAGTCTACTCCGCCGTCGATTTACAAAGAGATCACCGGAGAAAACACTCTCAAGAACAAATCCCTCACCGGAATCTCTCAATGTTTCTCCTCTCTTTCTATTTGAGATCTCTTACCCAAAACCCCAAAGAACAAGATAAGAAGAAGAATGAATTAGTTCCAACAACCTGAAACTAACCCTCATAATATCTCTCTCTCTCTCGCCACGCTCTGTAAAACAAAACTCTCCACCGACTTTTGTTTCTTCACCTGAACTGAGAGATAAGCTCACTTATCCAAAACGACGATATCTAGTTTCTCTAATAACCGAGAAACTGAATTAGAACAAAACCGGTCCAATTCCCACTTTGGTTTATCTAACCCGATAAAACCATGATTTGTAGACTTGATATACTTGTGTCTTTGACCATACATGCAACAAACTCCAACTTGGTCAAGACACTTCCAGAACTCATAGCAAACTCCTCCTCGGATCTTGTTCTGCTCATTTTGTAGAAACTCCCAATAAGTTCAGTAAAGTACTGAACCTATTGATCGGAAGAACTTTGGTGAAAATATTCGCAGCATTGTCACTTGTATGAACCTTAGACAACTTAACTTCACCATCTGCAACCTTGTCCCTTATAAAATGCATCTTGAAAGTCATGTGCTTTGTCCTCTCGTGGAAAATATTGTTCTGTGCTAAAGCAATTCCACTTTGCGAGTCATTGAAGATTTCAATCTGCTCTTGCGGATAACCAAACTCTTTGATTAACTCTCTTAACCAAACAGCTTCTTTTTCCGCCTCAGTCATGGCAATATACTCGGACTCTGTCGTGGAAAGAGCAACTACAGGTTGTAGATTTGATCTCCAACTTATCGCACCAGTCCTTGATACAAATGTAAAACCTGTAATCGACCTTCTTCTATCTAAGTCAACCGCGAAATCTGCATCACAAAACCCGTAAACCTTGAATTCAGAAAATTTTCTGAAAACCAAACAAGTTTGTGCAGCTCCTCTGACATATCTCAGGATCCATTTGACCGCATTCCAATGAGACTTCACTGGATAGCTCATGTACCTACTTACCACACCCACAGGATATGCAAGATCAGAATGTGTTCCTATTATACCGTACATCAAGCTACCCACCATGTTGCAATAAGGCACTGTCTTCATAAACTCACTCTCAGCAGCTACTTCTTCTTTAGTTGCTGCCTTGAGTTTAATATGAACACCAAGAGGAGTATTTACCGGTTTGGCTTGATGCATACTATAAGTTCTGAGAACATTTTCAAGGTAATTCTCTTGAGACATTCGTAATATACCCTTCTCTCTGTCTCTAAAAATATCAATGCCAAGTATCCTCCTTGCAGGCCCTAAGTCTTTCATCTCAAACCGTGAGTCTCGTCTTTCTTTTAACTCAGAAATCAGCTCCATGTTCCTGCAAGCAACAAGCATATCGTCTACATATAACAATAGGTATATGTAGACTCCATCAACATGTTTTATATAGACACAATGATCCTGGTTGCTTCTTACGAACCCAATTTCCAACATGATCCTCGTCTTTCTTTCAGGGCCGCCTCTCGGTCATGCGGTACGAAACAATGCAATTTCACATATTTAAACTTCACTATGTTTGTTCTCTCCCTTTCACATATTTAAGAGCATGTTTATTACTAAAAACCCCTAAGGGGTTCTTAGCTAAATTTAAATTAATAAAATATTGCTAAGAACCCCTAATGGGTTCTTAGCATTTTTTTGCGATTATTGCAAGAATCCCAAATGGGGTTCTTAAAAAACGGTTTTTGAAATTTTAAACGGATCCGAAATCCGAAAAATCATAAAAAACTAAAAAAGAAACCGAAAAAGAAAAAAATCCAAAAAACCAAACTGAAACCGATCCGAAAATGAAGTAGTTTTGATCAAAACAAAAAAACCTGGGCATTTGGATCCTCGGGTCGGTTCTTGAAATTTTAAACGGATCTGAAACGGATCCGAAACCCGAAAAATCATAAAAAAGAAACGGTTCAAAAAAAAACCCAAAAAACCGAACCTAAACCGATTCAAATATGAAGTAGTTTTGATCAAAACAAAAAAAGCCTGGGCATTCGGATCCTCGGGTCGGTTCTTGAAATTTTAAACGGATCCGAAACGAATTCAAAACCCAGAAAATCATAAAAACCCAAAAAAACCGGAAAAACAAAAAAAAACCGAAAAAAACCGAACCGAAACCGATCCGAAAATGAAATAAAAGACACGAAAAAAGGAAGGGACGAAGAACCCAACAAGAACCGACTCTTAATTAAGAATCGTAAGATACTGCTCTTAGCACTTTTGTTTTTTTTATTAAAATAAAGTTTAGAAATTCTCTTAGCAACTGCGATAAACATGGTCTAAGCTTCAAAAAGTGTTTTTTTGGTCATCCCATAGTCAATATAACCATGTCAAAATAAGAGTTTTACAAAGAACTTAAAGATTAAATAAGATTTTTGTCATTTCATAGTAAATATAACCATGTCAAAATAAGAGCGTCAAAAAGTGTTTAAATCATTCGTTACTCTAGAAAATTTTCATGGGTTCGCTACATGAATGTCTCTGGTCGTAGTCTATGCTCTTTATTTTGGACCTTAGTAATTTACTCTTTTAATTATTTTGTGTGTTTGGAGAATCTAAAGTGGTGAAAGATTGATCGACTCTTCTTTCATCTTGGCAGAACAAAAAAAATTAATTGTGGATGCAAATAACTTAAGTATCTATATGTTTATGCTCTTGACTTTTTTCAAAAAATGTTTATAGTTGTTGGATGCCAAAAGCAAAAGTTAAGAGAAATCTTTATGTAGTTTAAACATTGAGCTTCGGTTCTTTATGTGGGACAAAAAAATCAATTGGTAGTTTACGACTTTAAACACCCAAATTTCTTGTTGGTTTCATGATAAAGAGGCACAAAGATATGTAGTAGGCAAGAAAAATCAAAGCCATAAATAATAACACAGAACATCCAGAAAACATATCCAACTTTATTTTTCTGCATCTAACCATCTATGTTTTTTATGGTATTACAAATTTGAGTTTGATACAAAGTTCAGTTGGTGCTTCACCTTCCCATTATGTATGATACGGAGATTTTTTCAACGATAGATAGTTAAGTTCTTAGCTGTGAACTCGTGAAAGCAAACCCAAATCTAAACTCTTTCTTATTGAAATAGCAAGAACGATACATATAAAAGATAGAAATAGAGATTAGAAAGAAGATCACTTAACAATCTAAATCTCTCCCGATCTGATCAACATTGATCAGTCTCAAATGGCACATCGCCACTCACAAACTCACAAAATAAGCATAAAACCTCAAAGAGAACAACGACAATCCATTTATAAGAAACCTAAACTCTCACAGCAAAGACACTAGCTGAGAGAGAGAGTCTCTCTCCTTGAAAAATTAGTCTTCGGTCATGCTATGGGCGTATCATAGATGCAAGAGGAGATTCCAATTCCTCAAGCTCTTCAACGCTTGTGTACCCTTTTCTTTGTATCATTGTCACATTCCTCAACAACTTGGAACTCTCTCCTCTTCCTCCTCCTACCTCTGCAATTTTCTCTGCTATGTTGGCTGAAGATGGAGGAATGTAAGAAACAAAAGGAGCTTCGTAGGGGAAGGTAACTTGAGATAACTTCTGCTCCATAATGCTCTAATTCAAAAGAAAACAAATGAAGAGAAAGTATAGTGTGTACAAAGAAGAGAGCAGAGAGAGAGACGAAGAAAGTAGGAGTTGAATCTTTTACTTGGTCGTTAAGCTCTTCTAGGATAGCTCCAAGGAAATGATCAAGACAAAACTCATCAGGTGTAAAGTTAAGGAGTATTCTCCAAATAAGTCGAAGCCTAATCGATGTGCAAACCTATGATTCAATCAAGGAAACTCAGCTAGCGCAGAGTTTAAAAAGCACCAAGGGATATGAAGTTAGAGAGGGGCATGAACAATGAAACTCAATTGGGGCTATATGCATTCTTCCAGCATCAATGGTGATATGGGTAGGCAATTTAAGACTTCCTGTCAATGATAAACGCATTGGCCCCATGACAGTCCTTGCCATTTTACTCTATGTTTAAAACTTTCCCTTCTTCCATTTGCTTCACAATGCTTAGATAGGTGGAATCTCAATATTTATTATGATCAACTTCATCTCTTGTCTTAGTAAACTAAAAGAAAATCTGCAAAGATTCAATAAAAAATCAGAGACTACAAACATAAAAACACTCCAAGAACAATGTTTGGATTCAAACATAAGAGTAAACAAAAGTTTCTTACTCGATCTTGCATGATAAGAACCCAAATCATTAATCCTGCTTGAGCAAGCTTGTAAGTACCCAAAGAAACACAAACTGAAGAGAACATGTTTAATATGGTCATGCTCGATCCCAACCCAAAGCCAAAGCATTCATAATGTTAGTCTTAAAATAGTTGTTACCCCATTTTGAATTTTGTCTTCAACAGCAATAGCACCAAGAAGATGAACCTGTTTGACCTTAGAGACGTCATCCTTCGAGCCTTTGTCCTTTGGGAAGAGTAGCTGGATAATCTCCTAAATCGAAGGTTGCCCTTTTTGGGTGAGTTTAGAGAGATTGGCTTTATAATATTTGGGAGGAGAAGCTTTAGTAGTAGAGGTTAAGTCAATTGAGATGGTTAAGGCTAAGGATAAGGATGAGGGACGAAGTTGAAGAGTCGATGTGTTAAATGGTGGATTTAGTTTCATTGCGAAGTGGGTGAATGCGTTGTTTTATTATTTTAGGGGAAAGGGAAGTGTCATTATCGTTTAGGCTTTATGACATTTTTATTTTGTTTGAGCCTCGTTCATATTTCGATGGCCTGAATGAAATAGTTTCCTCCACTGTGTTTAATAATTTTGGTCAAAGAGATAGATATGATACAATGACGTGGAATTCTCAGAGCAAAGCTAAATCAATCTGATGTGGCATGTTTCAGGAATAGCTGATGTGGCGTTCAAATAAAGCATTTTACATTGATGGAGTGGATAGCCTAGAATTTTTATTTTTCTCCTTTTAAATAGTTAGAGTATGATCAATGCTTAAGAACCCACTTGGGTTCTAAAAAATAAAATATTATTATTAGAATTATTATTTATTATTTATTTTTTTATTTATAAAGAAAAACAGAAAAAGGTGCTAAGATCCGGTTCTTAAATTAGAGTCTTAGACTATCTTTAACAAAGAACCCCACTAAAGGGTTTTTAAATTTAATTTTTTATTATTTTATTTGATTTGATCAATTTTTTTAAAAAAAAATTAAAAGCCCCACCAATCGCGGACCGCCACGTGGCGGTGGGGCCCGCGAAACAGTGGAAGAAACCAACCAGAATCGTCTCTTACTTAGGATGTTTAGGATACGGTTTCTCACTTAAATGTGGAGTCCGCAGATTTTTAATTAAAAAAAAATATAAGAAATTGGGTTAAGATACTAAGAGCATGATTATGAGAGAAATCCTTAGGCTATCTTAACATTTTCTTGATTAAAAAAATACGTGGATCCCACACAATTTTTAACAAACCGTTTTTTGTTGTGCCCAAATAAGAAACCGTTTCTTCCATTGTTCGCGGACCCAATCGCCACGTGGCGGTCCGCGATTGGTGATTTTTTTTATTTTATTTTATTTTTTAAATCAAATCTAAAAAAAAATTAAAAAATTCAATTTAAGAAACCCATTAAAGATTTCTTTGATAATCATGGTCTTAAGATCCTTACTCTTATCTCTCTCTTTTTGATTTTTTATATTATTATTATTATTTTTTTAAATGATGTTCTTGGTCTTACATATATAGATTTGAAATTGGATCAGACCGATATTATTCTGGAAAAATATGAAAATTTAGAGTACAAAAAGAAATAGTAATAGTGGCTCTCACCAACAAACACTTCATCAAACCTATACACACAACTTAAAAATAAACGAATAAAGAAACAAGTAACAGTAGAAAATTAGACCACAAAAATAAACTTTTTAAGACATTTATTTTCATGTGGCTATTGGTTTTTTATTTGACTGCAATGAAAAACAAACACACTTAGCTTTCATGGCTTCCACTTCACTCCCATATTCTCTGAACTTATATTCCTCCTGCTGTTTATACGTTGTAGGGATCTTCCCTTCGCTATAACATTGGTTACAGAGACTAAACCCCATTTTCACTTCCTTAAACCGAGACCCGATGATCGGATACCGACAGACCGAGCATACTTGGTTCCCGTGTCGATTCCTATCTCTTGTTTCCAGTTTAACAACAGTCGACATGATACCAAATCCCCATTCTGAATCATCGTACATCTCAAGAAATTGGTTGAATGTTACCGTCGAAGTATCAGTTTCTCCATGAACTTCTAACATTTCGCTCATTCCTTGTGATGACGGTATGTAAATAGCTCTCAAGAGCTTGACGTATCTGACGGCTTCTGTTTTTGTAATCTGAGAGCCTCCTTCATTTACCGGTCTCCAAAGAAGAGCATCGAACGCAACTCTTTTCCTTTTGTCTGGATGGCCACCACATAAGGGAGCAATCACTGCGTAGAACATTCCTAAATCGACTCTTCCTGACCCTGAATCATCGAGAGCCGAGAGGATTTTCTCGTTTATGGCCTTAATTGCTCCCTGGAAAGTTTCGGGTTTCAGGGCAGTAAGCAAACGCCGAAGAATCTCCTCTAAGTTTGGTCTCCGTATAGATTTTGTGGGCCCACCATTGCCGGAATAAGATACAGGAACATCGTTGTCTCTCATCTCCCTTCTTAACGCTTCAATGTCACATTTTCCTAGCCTTGTGACTCTCTGGAAGGCTCTAATTTGGAGAGCCGTGGCTAAATCTGGTCTCAGAGTTGTCTTCTCGCCTACCGTCTTGAATTTGGAAGGTTCCACAACAATGAATGGACCATCGCTCCCACTATTTCCATTGTTTTTAACCTTTCTCTTCTGCAACTGCTTCAGATGAGATATTGCATCGTGCAACTCAACTCGGTTAGTCATTTTCAGAGCTTCCTTCAAAGCCCTTTTGGCTTCTTCAGTCTCTCCAGCGCCTAACAAAGAAACTGCTTTATTGAGCTGAGCTCGCCAGTGATTAGGCCACGCCGCTAAAATTCTAGTGTACATCTCAGAAGCTCTCTGAAACCTACCCAAATCCATATAAAGCCCACCGAGGTTATAAAGAGCATCGACATGACCAGGTTTCAAATCTATAGCTCTCTGGAAAACCTCAATAGCCCTCTCATCCTCACCCATGGCATGAAGCGAAGAAGCCAAATCACAATGCGCATCCGCATAATCCGGTTTCAAATATATAGCTTCCTCTAAGGCTTTAACAGCAGCTCTATACTCTCCTACACCGAACAGAGCACTGCCTAAAAGCTTCAAGGCTCTATAATGCGTTGGACAGAGAATCGCAGCCTCTCTATAATACTCACAAGCACTCAGAACCATACCTTCTCCTTCGAGGGAGATACCGAGATTGACATAAATCTGAGGAAGCAAGTAAGCCCATTGATTCCCACCGGACTCCGCAGCTTCCAAAGCCAACAAGAACTCGTCTTTTGATTGTTTACATCTCCCTAAAGCATAAAGACAATTCCCAGCTCTGAAATGAGGCCTTACATCTGTTGGCTGCAACTCGCAAGCTCTCTTGAAGCTAACAAGAGCTTCTTTAAACAACTGGTGCTCATAGAGAACCTTGCCGATCGCAATATGTCCATCAAAGGCTTCTTCTCTTGATCTAGCACCATCTGCTTTGCTTCTCAACGCTGCTAGTTCCTTCACAAACACTGTGTAATCGTGACTCGATTCTTCCCAATAGATTCTCTTGTCGGATACATCCGCCGACGGACCCAATTCTCTTGACCATCCGGCGTCGGAGAAAGCATCGACGTTGTCGGCTTTCGGCTTCCCGTCTTTCTCCTGCTTCGATTTCAATCTCTTCACAAGAATCTCCAAATCGTCGACGAGTTTCCACGTCTCGTCGAAAACTATGCCGTGGTTAGGCGAAACAGCCCAAGCCGCCGTTCTCTGCTTCTTCTGCGCCTCCACAGCTCTCTCGTCGGTAATCGAAGACGACGAAGCTACAGAGCCCTTTGTCTCCTCGTCGTCTTGAAGCCCTAGAGCGTCGAAATCCCGATCGACATCTCCGGCACCGTCGTCGTAAGTACGAAGAAGACCGTCGTAGGTCAAACCCTTATCACCGTCGATGAATTCAGCGTAGGTTCGAAACACCTCGTCGAGAATGGCGCTGATCTGTTCGTTGCTGAATTTGACCCTAGGGTTAACAGCGACGACGAGAGCCGACATCTCTTCACGGTTAAGCCCACCGTCTCTGTTGCCGTCGAATTGCTGGAAAATCCTCTTGACTTTCTCCGATCTGCTTCCTCTCGTCGACATTTTCTCACCAGAAAATTAAAAATCAAACCTTTTTCCCCTCTCTCTTTCTCAAAATCAGAAATTGAATCCGAAAAGAGCAAAAGTGAATCTAATGTAGTAAACCCAAAAGAGGAAAATTCCACAGCATTGAAAGAGAATCGTGCGTGGTAATGAATCTTCTTAATGGCTGGATCAATGTTGTGCAGAAAGTTGCTAAATTTAACCAAAAGGAAGAAGAAATCAAAAAGGGTCGAGCTGTCTCTCTGTATTATGTCTTAAAGACTTTCAGATAATGGACAGGAGATAACGGTGCTGTGTGATGGTATGATTACTCTAATCTTTTATTCCTTACAAAATATTTGTCTCCTAATTTTAATTAATTTCGAGAAAAAGTAAGTACAACCTATTCAATTAGTCAACTCCACCAAATTGAAATATTTAATTCTTTTTCATTTAATTATTTTCTACAAAAGTCAATTTTCAACCACCTGTATATTAGAAGTTTGATATTACCAATTAGATAATGTCATTGAAAAGAGTAAATGATGCATTAATGTCCATTTAATGCAAACAAAGAAACAAAGGCACAAAGCTACTCTTTCTTAGACATTTTGAGTAAGGATGTTTTGGTTAACCAAACCATATACTAACTTTGATGATAGTAATTCAATCAAATTAAAAGTTTGAATGGTAACTGCGATTATAAAAGTACCATAAAAGCATATATAAATTGCGGTGCGATTTAGCTACGATATGTACGGAATGCGGAACAATTGTAGTTACTGTAAAAAAAACGATACGGCATAATGACTGATTGGCGAAAACAATTTACGGTACAGAATTAATGTGTTGATTGGTGAAAATGAAATTAAGTGAAACATAGATATTGTAGAAACAAATACATTTACACAATTAGTGTAATTAAATGAACTAAAATTTTTTAATTTGTATTAGTGAAAAATTCATAAATATAATGATTTTTTTTGTCAACCACACAATAATAAAAAAGTCACTCTGTAATTAGTAACCCAACTTGAAGCAGAGGATTCTACAAAAATATAATCATTACACTTAATATGGGATCCTCAAATCAGACAGTTCGCTTGTGTGTTTACCGTGCGTGGGATGGTTGTTAGCGAGAATTCCGGAAAATGACCACGAAGGGTTGGAACTCTTGAGTGTATGTGAGGAAAGCTAGCGAATCACTCGGGTTTTGAAGGATATTGAAAAGCTCTATACAATATGTCTCGAAATACTAGCAGTTTATTCTTTTGTCATGGAGCTCCGCCATAGCCCACAACAGAGCTTCCATCTCTGAATTCATAGGCGAAAGGCTCCGACGAAGACATTTCACTCCAACTAATGTTATCGTATTATCCTTGTCTTGACAGATTCAACCCGGACCAAAAGTGGGATCCGTTTGTTTCCAGGATTCATCTATTCGACAGTAGAGTCCATTTGGCCTTGTACTCCCCATACGTAAGTGTTCCTCAATCGGATCCGATTGAACTTGCGCGTCTTCCCACGCCACTAAGTCAGTCTTTGCATTCTTTATAATATCGTTAGCTGCAAGTTGTACACCTTGAAAAACCATTTGATTTCTTGCTTTCCACATAAGCCATAATATCCAAGGGTAGAATTCACATTTTCTACCTTGGTTCCTCGTGGGAGTATCCAAAAAAGGTAGTCCATATTAGTATAATGTGATTTGGAAGGAAAAACCTCTGGTTTTTCTGAGTTCCGGCAGAAGTTCCAGACCTACTTAATTGAATCACATTCAAAGAAAACATGATTGATTGTCTCCTCGGCTAAGCCACACTGTTTACACATTAAGTCACATTGTACCCCTTAGTTAATTTGTTTCGTTGCCACCGCCAAACTCCCTGTAATGATTTGCCATATAAAGTGTTGTATTTTGAGAGGGCATTTTATTTTCCATGTAAATGCCTTCAGCGCCTCTAGACTTGGACCCTAACCTTCATTATTAATTCGATTTATTTCCACTGAATTGAGAAGTCTATACCCATATCGAACCATATATTGTTCCGATTTTGTATGATGCCATGTCAAACCATCATAAGTAGTGGATTGACTTGGTTTGATGCCCAAATGAGCTTTATATGCTCTGGATCCATAAATTCATGCAAGATTAGCAAATGTCTCTCCCTCGTCATAGGATTTATTAAATGTTGAACTTCTAATCGAGGGTTCCATATACTACCCCGACTTTTTGTCGGTCGTGGTTGGGTATCTGGGACCCATGGGTCATGCCATATAGATGTATTAATTCTGGAACCTATCCTTATCCTATAATCCCTTGCCTGAGCAGTGCTTGGGTTGAAAAAATACTTTTCCAGCCAAAGGAGNTTGATAGCTCAGGTTTTCGCCCGAGATAACACTGCAAGCGCACAGAAGTACGTTGTAGTGGTTCGAGATCAAATCCACAGAGACCAAAGGTAGCACGTAGAATATTATATCAAATAGCGGACTAAAGCGAAAAAGATATTTTGTAGAAGATGCAATAATCGAAATTTAGAAAGCAATGTAAGCAAACAAATGACAGTGGGGCTGTAAATCAATCAAAGAAGAGTTGGGCATTGGATATTCTCAGGGAAACATTTCATTAAAGACTCGATTTATTGATTAGGGAACATGTTTTAAATCGTCTTGAACTCAAACTCAATTATAAAGTTGATCTACTTCTGTAGTATCAACTCCCTATGTATTAGAAACCTCGAGACTAACTTCCGTTGACTCTCAGATTCTAATCATGTATTCTAAACAAGTTTGATAGGTTCA
>OVAN01007409.1:3146-19719 GCA_900406275.1 Anastatica hierochuntica | reverse complement strand
ATTAGAAGTATAATTTTGCTCAAAAAACTATAATAATTAATAATAATATAAATCTCGCGCTTTTAAAGCGCGAATCAAAATCTAGTAATGCTATTATAAATCATGTTTATTGGTCTTTCCAACAATTTAAATACAAATGTATAACTCAAACTTTTATCAAAAGGATTAATGTACTAAATTGAAATGTTATTAAACCATTCATGCACGGACCTTCAACTAATATTATTATATATGATTAAATTTATGAGTGATATTGATTTTTCTTAATATAATATAATGTTATACTTCAAATTCATATCTACAAGATTGAAATATTTTGATTACAAAATATATGAGTAAAACATAATTTAAATTTTCAAATATAAATGTTACTGTACCATTATTGTGAATATTATTATTAAAAACTTATCTCAAATATACATATACATTTTATCTTTTTGGTAATAAACTTACATCTTCAAAAAAATCAATTCAAAATTTTATATCTATTTTTATAGTAATTCTTGGTATTATTTAAAAAATAATTTTTCACAAAACTCTTTCGTTATTTCTCATTCATAAAAAAACAACTTGGAATTTGAAAAATGGTTTGATCCAAATAGATTTATGAATAATTTAGATTTTCATCTAGAGTATGTTTTATGAAATCTTAACAAATTAATAATTACAAATTAAATATAGATTAATTTACGGAAATACACTTAAAAGGAAAAGAAATTTTACATTTACAACTGTCTTTTAATGGTTCTCAAATATACACCTCAAATATTAGGGTTTAGGGTTTAAGGTTTAGTGATTAGGGTTTAGGGTTTAGCTATTAGGGTTTAAAGTTTAGGAATTATGGTTTAGGGTTTAGGGTTTAACGTTTAGGGTTTCTTTTATTCTAGGGGTATAATGGTATTTTTCATTAAAAAGTGAGGTGTAAAAATAAAATTTTTTCAAGCAAGGTTATTTTTGAAAAACAGACAATACAAAGGTGTATTTTTGTAAGTCTCCCTTAAATATATTAGTGACGTTTACAACGATTATTTAAATTTTAATATATTGAACTAATCATGGATAATTCATATATTGATAATCTTCTATACAAAAACAAATTACCGATATTAAATTTTATTAATTTTACAAAATTTTAATGTCCGCATAATATGCGGACCAACTAACTAGTTGATATATAAAAGAAAACTAATATTGTTTTAATATTTTTATGTGTATATAGTAGATTGCTTTAATTTAATTTAAAAGTAACATGATTAGAATTTAGAAAATTAAAACTGTTAATACATCATCCAAATTTCTACGTATCATATAAAATAAATAAGAAAATCTCATATTAGAAATTATCACGGGCCAACAAACTAGAGCTTAAAAAATCTATCATACACTAATTTTTCTTCTTTTTTTGGGTAAAATCATACACTAAAATTAGTCTAAAGAAACCTTTATTCTTAATCGAATAGTGATCATATACGACTATTCAAATTTTGAGTATTAGATTATTGGTAAATGCATAGTTTAATCGTAAGTGCATAAAGGTGAAAACTGAAAGTAGTATATAATGAAGTAGTAGGGGAAATAAAAACTTATAAATAATCTAACATGTCAACATTTTCTCATTCTCCACATTTTTACAATTCTCAAGAGTAATTAATCTCATTCTCAAGAATCAGCGTAACAATGTCGACGACGGGCCGCGACCCTTTACAAGATCGACGTGTTGCCGCCGCAACAGAAGGGGATAGTCCGGCGGTTCCTCCTCCTCAACATGGCATCTCCGCCGCTATTCATCTTCCGGCAACCGTAACTGATCTTTTTGAAAAGGAGTATTCATCATTCCCCGACGGATTCTTCCACACCAACTCAACACCTCAAGAACTGGAGAGACATTCGCTGTGGATCTTCAAATTAATGACTATAAGCAAAAACGAAGATGCAGCGGCTTCTTTGTTGTCGAAGCTAGACGAAAAAGAGATCCAGAGGGTGGCTTTTTTGTTGACGTCAGACATATATTACTTCGTGGGTGTCGCAAGAAACAAGAACGGCTCCAAACTCCTACAGATGCTCATCGGAAAATCAGACGAAGCCGACGCTTTTTTCTCCGCCGTCATCTTGCACCGCTTCTTCGACTTCATGACACACAGGCACGCGTCCTGCGTGGTGTTACGAGGGTTACGAGTTTTCGACGAGCAGAAGAAAGTGTCGATGTGCCGTCACGCGCTCGACGATGCGATTAGTCTCGCGTGTGACCAACACGGATGCATCGCGCTCAACGACTTCATAACCGACCTGGACCATCCCCAGTACAGAGACCAGCTTCTTGACATAATCTCGCGCTACGCTCTCCCGCTAAGCAAAGATGCTTACGGGAATCTTGTGGTCCAACACGTGCTTAAACTGAATGACTTGCGTTGCAAGCAAGATATCTTGGTTAGTCTCCGTGGCTGTTACGTTGATCTCTCGTTTAACAAGTATGGAATGTACGTAGTAAGGAGGCTTTTGGAGGCGGAAGAGGGAGATTCATTGGGTGTGTTTGAGGAGCTTATGGCCTGTGACAGAGCCATATTGTTGAAGCTAGCTAGGAATGAGTATGGAAAGTGCGTGGTGAGCAAGGCACTCAGAGTCACGCAGACAACTAGGGCTGATCTGTTTTCGGATTTGGTGCATAAGCTCAATCCTAGAAGTAACATTGCAGGGGTCATAAAGGCTCCAGAAAGATCATCTGAGAAGGATGGCCAAATCAATGCTCCTAATGCTTGCCTTGGATCAAAAGAAGAAGAAGAAGCTGAAAGAGAAACAGATGGGCTTCAGGATTTTACGGCTTCGTTGACACAGAATGTTTCAGATTTGCCTGTGGAAGAAGAGGTTCTGAATTATAATACGGCATGGATAGATCCTGACTTGCTTGCTATGTATGATTCTGTCCGCCCCAACAAAAAGACCTAAACTTTCATTAAGAAACAGAGGAATCTGAGTACTGTAGATTTTAATATTCTTGTTTGAATAATTCTCCGACATTTTCTTGTATATTTCCATTACCTAACAATATGCACATCCTTTCTAAAACACAGCATAGAAGTATTGTTTACTTATAAGAAACAGAGCCGTCCGAAACCGTCAAAATTAAACACTAGTGTTTGCTTGGTAAGGAAGTAATCGCCTTTCCCCAGTTAAACGTGATCTTCTTGGATACAAATATCCACCAGTAGATGTCGAGAAAAGACTCCAAAAGAAGATGAAGCGTGGATCTTAGAGCTTGATGTAATGGATGGATCAATATTAAGTTCTTGTTTTTAGGTTTTAACCAAAATTAATTTGCTTTATTGTATTCTTGTAGTTTAAGCTCTCGTATAGGTTCTAACCTAAACATAAGAAAGAAGTGTCTTTTTAGGATTATGTATTCAACTTTTCTTGTTTAAGACTTCTTATTTAACTTGTTGGGTGAATCTGTTCGATTTGGATGATAAGCTTATAGACAATAGTCATAATATCATGTTCACGAATAAAAAAATATACTTCTTTTTAAACTTTGAGACTCCTAACTTGCATTGGTTCACACTTCATATTATGTTGGTTTTCATGTGTTTAATTAGCCAAGATTCAGGAAAGTGTATCTTTATCTTCTTCCCCCCACCACTAGTTAACTGGTCTGAGGCCACAGTACTTTATCTCCTGCCTCAAATGGTGTTGGTACTGGTAGTGCATCGTGACTTTGTGGATGAGTCATCATGCTAGTCAACTATATTTCGATTTAGGCCCCGTTCGTTTTCTCATTCAGCAAGTTCATCTGGATGGATCATCTGCATAATGTTTGTTTTCATTTTTGTCCGCTCATCTGGATAATTCATTTGGATGATTCATCTGGATGCTCTGTTCGTTTGCTCATCCAGAATTCTAGATGGATCATCTAAATGACTGTAATAATAAAAAGACTAAAATTCCCTTGTTTTCGTATAACCATTTTTTAATTTTTTAATCGGATGAATGACATATACTTTATTTTATAGTGTTGGTGAGAAAATGTGGTTTGCGCTTTTGACCCGAAAATACGATTTTGTGGTTTTTGCAGAAAAGGGTGATTCTCCGGTTTTGGCAAAAAATGTGATTTTACGGTTGTAACAGTAAAATGTAATTTTACAGTTTTAACGGAAAAATGTGATTTTAAGGTTTTGGCGGAAAAATGTGATTTTGCAGTTTTGAGAAAAAATACGATATTAAGGTTTAGGCGGGAAAATATGATTTTGCGGTTTTGGCGGGAAATACGATATTGCGGTTTAGGAGGGAAAATGTGATTTTGCGGTTTTGGTGGGAAAAATGTAATTTGCAGTTTTGGCAGGAAAATATGATTTTACGATTTTGACGGAAGAATGTGATTTTGCGGTTGTGGCGGGAAAATACGATTTTACGGTTTTGACGAGAAAATATGATTTTACGGGTTTGGCGGGAAAATGTAATTTTACGGTTTTGGCGGGAAAACATGGTTTTGAAGTTTTGGCGGGAAAATGTGATTTTGCGGTTTAGGCGGGAAAAATGTGATTTTGTGGTGTTGGGGAAAAGTGATATTGTGGTTTTGGCCGCAAAAGTGATTTTGCGGTTTTGGCGGGAAAACGTGATTTTGCGGTTTAGACGGGAAAATGTGATTTAGCGGTTTTGGCGGAAAAAGTGATTTTGTGGTTTTGGCGGGAAAAATTGATTTGCGGTTTTGGCTTGAAAATGTGATTTTGCGTTTTTGGCGGGAAAATTATGATTTTGCGATTTTGGCGGAAAAATGCAATTTTGTGGTTTTGGCGGGAAAATGAGATTTTACGGTTTTGGCAAAAAAAATGTGATATTGCGGTTTTTGTGGCAAAATGTGATTTTGCGGTCTTGGCGAAAAAATGTGATTTTACGTTTTTGCGAGAAAATGTGATTTTGCGGTTTCTACGGAAAAATATGATTTTGCGTTTTTGGCTGAAAAATGTAATTTTGGGTATGTGATTTAAGGTTTGACTCTAATATTTCATTTTGTTTAGGGGTATTTTAGTCTTTTACTTTTTTGGATGAATCATCTCCATTTAGATGATCCGGTTAAGATCATCCACATTTTAAAAAAAAATTGTGTGTATTTTACAAAGTCATTCAGATGATCCATCTGGGATGATCCATTCGGATGATGCTTAAATATGCACTAAACGAATAACAAAACGCATACTCATCCCGATGGATCATCCGAATGAAGAAACGAACAAGCCCTTAGTAACTTTTTCAGAAAATGTTTGTCTGAAACTAAACAACTCCAACTTTTTGGCGAAATATGCATATAGTTAACATTATATTAGTGTTATAAATATAAGAATTGAAATATGCATACAAAATTTAAAAATTTAGTGTCTAACAGAATGAAAAAATGATATAATGAAGTCATACTATGGATTTCCTAAATAACTTAGGATATGGAAAAATAACCAAAATAATCTATACTAAAATACATTTTTTAGAATTTCAATTATACTTTTTCCTTTTTTTTTCTGATAAACACATTATTTGTATACTTTACCTAACACCTAAGTACTATTATGCATTAAATATATATTGGTTACAAAAAAATCATCTAACTAATGTAATTCTTTCTTTAAAAACATTGTTACTAACAATCCTTTACCCAAATAAACAAAGAAAAGATTTTAAAAGAAATATTTTATCAAAAAAAAGATCAAAAATTTAACCTCACTACTCGTGTAATAGTGCCAACGAGCTCATGGCTCTGTTAGTGAGAAAAGGATAATTACAAGATGCNTTTAATTTTTTTTTTTTTTTTTGTTAATGCATATAGAACGGAAATGTATATACACGTGTATAAAACTGTCTTTTCTTCTTGTGCGAAGGATGGGGAGAAATAAATGAGTGGACGAAAAATTTTGAATTTTTGAAAGATTTATGGAAAATATAAACTATTTTGATGTTTCGTCTCTTAGAGCATCATTATTGGTGAGTATCTCCAGTTTCTCAAACATTATTATATTATTTTTTTATATAATTTAGTTTTATAATTTAAATTTAATAACTATTTCTTTTGTAAACCAATCAAAACACTACATCTCCAAAGATGAGTCTCTCCATGAGAGATTCTCTCTTCCTTTTATTGTTTTTTATTAATATTTTGTTAAGATACTCTTGTTAAAAAACCCCAATGAGGGTGCTCTTACATTTTATTCAAAATTTTAGAAAAATATATCCTGTTAGATCTAACAAGCTTAACATCGATCTCTCAATTAAGTTTCAATATTAATCATGTTACCCCGAAGCCAAAAAAAAAAGAGAAAATCCCTCCTCAGATTCACACACATGATCCTCAAGAACAATTAATCCACAAAGTAATCACGAAAACTACAACCCCTAGATCTTCAATTACAAACACAAGAATGACTCATTCTATATATATATTTATAATCATCAACAAGCGCAACCTGATGGAGGAAGATAGTTCGTTTCTCGGTCACCGGAGGGATTTCGAAAAGCTCGGCTTCCGAACAACATGAAACCGATGGCATGACCAACGAGGGCTGCGATAAACACGCCGGCGTTAAATGACATGACGGCGAGCATGACCAAGTAAGAGAGGCCGGTACGGAAGGTGTACACGGCTGTTTGGACGAGTCCGGAGGCGACACTAGCCGCATCTCCGGCGGTGCCACGGAGGAGAGAGGAGTGAGCAAGCCATTCGGTGAGAATGGAGAGGAAGAAGATGAAAATGATACAAAGAGCATACATTCCGGAGCTTGTTCCCGGCCAACCGGAGAAGAGAACCTCCGTGTTCTTGCCCCAAAAGAAAGTCATGTGCATCAACATCATATGGTGATCTCCTCCGTTCATTGATCCATTGTTCATCATGGAGGACGATGATGATGATGGTGGTGACATGTCATGCATGTTGTGTTCATGATCCATGCTTTCTTTGTTCTTGGATCTTGTTGTGTTTTGTTTGGGAGGACAAGAAAAAAAAATGTTAGAAAATTAGTTGATTGGTGTTTGTTGGTATTTATTGGCATTTATTTGAGATATCTTTCCTTTTTTATCCATTGTGTACAGTACACATTATTTTCTTGACTTGTCAAATTTTGTATCGTACAAAAAGTAGTAATATTTAGAAAGTAAAAATAATGATACTCAGGGCACCTCCGTTAGAGGTTCTAATGGAGGAGTTCACACCAAAATCAATTAAAAAAAAATAATAAAACACAAATCCCGAGGAACTCGAGCTCTCTCGAGCTTCTTCGAGTGAACCCGAATCATAAGGGGTTCGCCACGTGACGACACCCCATTGGTCCGATTTTTTTTTTTTTAAACGGAAAAAAAATTTAAAAATTAATTTTTTTTTTTTTGGTGAACCCCATAGGAGTTCACCAATGGGGATGCCCTTATGTGCTTAATTTGATATGGAATAATTAGTTGCTATATTAAGTTCTCGATTAGCAATTCGTACCAAAACTTTTTGAGGAAAAACATCACCATTCATGGAATTATTGGATTTGCTAAATCGGTTGTGTGATAATACAAAAAAAGATATTTAACGCGAGATCTCATATAAGGGACTGTACAAAATTACAAATGCAAGATACTTTGCTTTTAAAATTTGAAATGTATTTTTTTAAGATAAAATTTTAAATTCAACTTAAAAAGAGTTCATATTTTACATTATAGGTTTTTATTGACCATAATTGATTTAGAGTCATCAAAATTTTACAAATAACTATTTAACATACGCTAAAGAGTTATTTTTTTATATATATAGTTACTATGGGTTTTCTTTTAAAAAATGTAGTATAATCATATATACTAGGTGGTTGGTCCGCATCCGGTGCGGGCATGAAAAGTTTAGGACAAAATTAACGTTATTTGAGTATTCGTGTGAGTGTAAAAAAATCCACATGATTTTTGTTTATTTGTCAGATTTTTAGAGTATAAGCTTATGATATATTTAGATACTAATGTCGATTATCATTCAGATATGATACCTACTTTACAATTTTGTTTTTCGGTTCTAGTTATTTTGTCCATCTCTAATCTCTTCTATGCCATAAATAAGATATTATTAAACCATGAATTTAGGTAAGTAAGTTGATAAATTTGATGAGAGTAAGAACACAAAGGTGTTTAGGAAGAATTATAATAGATTTTCATAAGAATAATTGTACAAGTTACATTCGTTTATATAGACAAACAACTAAACCTAATTTCCTAATATAAGATAAACATAAATATAAATAATATATTTCCAGATAATTATAAATTTCCTATTCTAAGATATTAACATATTTATAGATATTTTCCAAATCTCAATCTTGATCTTGGTCGATCTCCTGATCTCTCAATACCTTCCCGCAAGCTCATACGTGGAAACACGTATGAGATTGGACTTCACTTCAAAAGAGTTTTCACTTCGAATAAGCGGCGTTATACCCAACCGTCGGGTCATCATGACGTTTATACCTCGTCAGGGTCAAACCGGCTGCAACATCCGACCGTCGGATCAATAACGACGCTTATACTCGATCGTAGAGTCAAATCATGGAAAATACATCATAGTATCTTCATCGCCTTCATCATCACCATTGGATCTGCGTATATATCCGTTGGATCAGAGTTCGTCATCGCCGGATCAGCATGGTATCCGGTCGAATCTTCGTTAAAAAGAAGATCTTTATGACTACAATCAAATTCGTAGTAGACAAATAGTTACATAAAGACCAACTTAAATGTATCATCATGGCCACATGCGATCACCCATCTTCTCCAATTTTCTTTTTTTCTGGTTTTTTTAAGAATAATAAATAGTAAAACACTGAAAGAGAGCAAATAAAAGACAAGAAACTCACGTAAAAGAAGAAAAGAAATCAAAATCTCGGTGTTTCTCTTTTTTCTGTTTTTGTTTTTGTTTGTTTTTTTTGTAGAAATCTCCATTGCAAAAGAAAGAAACATGGAGATATAGGTCAAAGAAAAAGAAGATTAAGAATAAATAGAAAATAATAGAAGAGTTTTTTTCTCTCATAATCGCGGAAGCAAACCATAACCCATAAAAATTTGATCAATGCTCTGATACCATGATAAATTTGTTGAGAGCAAGAATACAAAAGATGTTTATGAAGAATTATAATAGACTCTCATAAGAATAATTGTACAAGTTACATTCGTTTATATAGACAAAACTAAACTTAATTTCCTAATATCAGATAAACATAAATGTAAATAATATATTTTCAGATAATTATAAATTTTTTATTCTAAGATATTAACATATTTATAGATATTTTCCAAATCTCAATCTTGATCTTGGTCGATCTCCTGATTTCCCAATATAAGTTTTAGTTATCTTATTTTATTTAATGGTTATATAAAAATTGGTATATATTTTACTGCAACACAACATAGTTAGTATCACTTCCACCATAACATTCAAAATCTGAAGATTAAATCTTTATCACACGCCTTTTTCAAACATCATTACACCCAACACAAGTTTTCATAATTTTTTAAAAATAATCATTGTAGTCAACAATTTATTTTTTTCAATTAGAAAATAACTTCGGAATACCATATAGAAAAAGTAAAATTTTAGACAATAGACTCAAATAACAATTCATTACATCTTTGCTCAAATATTGTTACCATCAGTCGGTGAAATTTTTTCATTTTCCTCTGCTTTCCTCCAAGCTTCTCTCTCTCTCTCTCTCTCTCTCTCTCTCTCTCTCTCTCTACTTTCTTCTTCTTTTCTTCCTGCGCAACTTCATCGCTTTCTCTTTCTCCTCCTCCAATAACTTAACCAAGTGCTCAAGACAAATATCAGCATCATCTTCATCAGATTTCAACATCAAACTCTCACTAACTTCTGATGTAGACATGTCTGTTTCCTTTAGCAATCTTTCGATTTCTCCTTATTAACCATGTGACTCAAAATTTGAATATTTATTAGCCAAACTTTAGATGATAAAAGTGGGTAAATGAAAAATCATATTATTATATATTATTTGGTCAAAAACGCTTCAACCAATGCAACAATAAAAAAATAATTTATACGCATTAAACAATTCAGATACATTAAAATTAAATATCGCGAGGAAAATAGACAAGTTATTTAGAGAATTTTATCAATTTGAATAAAAAACATAAATAAAAAACCAAAAATACAGAATTGATAATCAAATCTTATCATAACTTTCACTTTATTAGAAAATTCTTTTAAGTTTATATGTATCATACTATATAAAGTTGAACGTGTTTAACGTGAATATGACACATAGGATTAGAACATGTGTGATCATTAAAATTTAGATTATGATATGTGTTTTTTTTGTCGGCAATCTGGGTCACAACGGGTCGACCCGGTAACCCTTTAATCCCACATAGGGGGATCCGGATCATAACGGCCCGATTCGATGGCCCTTAAACCTCACACACGGGGCATACTCGCACATACTCGAGTGTCGAGGTTCGACCATACGACCCCGAACTTAATGAGATGGCAAATTGCCACTAGACTAAAGCTCATTCTCGATTATGATATGTGTTAATATAATAAAAATAAATTATCATATTCTCTTCTAACACATATATGTAAGCTGATTAAGTATAAATACAATTTAATACTTTTTCCAATTATAAATTTTGAAATACATTAATTTATACTAAGAGAGAATTGGTAAAAAATATAATTTGCATAAAATTTTCCATCTTTTAATACATACAAGTAATATTCAACTCGTGTAATATTTGACTTTCCATGTATGACTCAAACATTTATTTCAAGTAATATTTAACTTTATATATAATTTTCATTTATTATTTATATTGAAAAATGGATTAAAAGTTTATATCATGAAAAATCTTATTAAGTTTATACAATAACTATATATAATATATTTTATCATTTTAAATGATAATTTTTTTTGTAATGTCATATTTTTTAATTGTAAATTGTCTTCATTTTTAAAGAGATGAACTAAGATTATTTTGAGTTTAAATATTTTTTAATACGATTATACATTATATGTTATGATCGACTTTATAACAAGTTTTCGATCATTATTATTTACTAATTGAATATGAAAAATTGTCTACAACAATTAATGTTAAAGTCAATACCACATGTATATGAAAAGTCAATCAATTCTTACTATATTTCTTTTACCATAAATAAAAAGATAATTTTTAATTTCATTTTTTAAAATTATATGGAAAGTTAATGTATTTTGAATTTAGGATTCCAAAAAGTATATATAAAAATATATAAAAATTATATAATACTATTATTTTATTGGTAATTTAAAATAAATTAAGATTTTTTATGACTGTCAATATGTAAATTGAAATAAAAGTAAAGTTTATGAGTGTAAATATAATTGTTAATATGTAACTTTAAAATAACTAAACCTTAAAGTGTAAATATAATGTTCCTAATACTTTGTCATAAAACTTAATAATCTTTTTATGTAGTAGTCAGTTTTTTTATAGTATTAATTTGGACATCATTATTTTGACTATTTTCTAACAATTTTTAAAAAAAAAATTAATATTATATATTCGATTTATTTAAGCCGTCTATATTATTTAGTTTTGTTAAAAATAATCGAAAACATGAAAATGTTATTATTATAAATCAAAAAAATTGAAAATGTGAAAGAAGATTTCTTTGATTGCTCAATATTGAAAATATTATTGTTATAATCGAAAAATGAAATCGAATAATATAACATTTCAAAAGTAGTTTACAATTGTTTGATTTGAAAAGACTAATTGGTAAGTGAGTTACATTTACTTATTATTTATTTCTCTATTTTTAATATTAATTTAATATTATAAATTAAATAATCTAATGTTTGGTAATTGTGTTAAGAATTGGTTTCTAAGAAGAGTGGTTGGTAAATGAGTTATATTGGTTCATGATTTATTTATTTATTTTTAGAGATGAATTAAATAATCTTTTTTTTTTGTCAACAGCTAAACTTAACTAAAACAGCCCGAAAAGCGGGGACTGATTCGCAAAATTTACAAAACACAAGTTGTGAAGACTAATGCGAGCATCACGTGCTAACTTGTCCGTGTCTGTGTTTAATCTGCGGGGAACATAGGAAATGTTGAAGAAGACGAAACTCCCTTTACTCGCTTGAATTTCTTCTAGATAGGAGCGGAAAGTTGGCCAGTCATGCGGATTATTAACCATCTGCACAAGCTATGTACTATCCGTCATGAAAGCCACCGATGTCTTTTGGAGAGCGAGCATACATTGTATCGCCCAAATGAGAGCCTCAGTCTCTGCGTGTAGCGGCGAAAGACTCCGACGAACTCTCCTCGCCCCCTAGGAAACATCTTCGTCATTCTGTCGAGAACATCGCCAGCCCATCCCTGAGTATGCTTCTCCCTCCTTCCAAGACCCATCTATATGACACTGAAACCCTGAGAAGTTCAAGTCAAAAGAAGGTAAATCCGGATTTACAAAAACGAGGGGTCATGTTGGGACTCCTCCTCCTGTGCTGTCACCCAAAGAGTAGCTTCTTTCTCCGCCACGGTCAGCATATCTTGAATATCCAAATCGACATTAGAGAAAACCTTGTCATTCCTAGCTTTCCATATATACCACAGGATCCACGGGAAACTCGTGATTTGGTCCGTTAGAGAAACCCTCCAGAAAAGATAATCCATATTTGTAAACACCGAGCCCATAGGAAAATGACTAATCCCCGCAAGAATCCTGGATAAAGCCCACGTTTGTACAACTGGTGGACATTAAAAAAAAGCATGATTGACAGTTTCTATATCTGCACCACACCGCACACAATGTTCCTCACACCGAAGTCTTCGCCTTCGGAGATTACCATTAACATCAATATGTCCCGTCAGTATTTGCCATAAAAAATGGCGAAGTTTTGGCGGGCATGCCAGTGACCACACATGATTCAGAAGGGGCAGAATAGTCAGACTAAAACTAACAGGATCTATGTTTTTAGTATCACCATCTCGACCAGTCCAATATCCTGATTTTACCGAATATTTGCCGGACTTCGTAAAATGCCATCCTAGTAAATCTCTACTCATAGGGCGACCAATTGGAATGCTCATAATAAGTTCCACGTCTGAAGGAACAATTATGACTTTAAGCAGAGATATATCCCAGGTACGTGTCAAAGGGTCAATCAAAAGATCGATTGTTAAATTCGGACAACTTTGTCTTATACATATAGCAGGCCTCGGGGATTGGGCAGGTAACCATGGATCCTCTCATACCGAGATGGACGACCCTGAACCTACCCTTTTAATAAGTCCTTTATTAGCCAGAGGGCGCGCTGAAATAATACTTCCCCAGTCGTAGGAGGGAGAATAACACTTTATTGGATCCATAGGATGACCTCTGCGATAATATCATCCTTTAAAAACCCTCGCAAATAAAGAATCAGGAGCGTCAATAAGCCACCATAATTGTTTTGCCAAAAGAGCGGTATTAAAATCATCAATAACTCGAAAACCAATACCCCCTTGGGCTTTGGGACGACACATCTTCTCCCATGCTAACCAGTGTAAACCTTTCTGCTGACCATTCGAGCTCCACCAAAAGCTCGCTATCGCACTCGTAAGCTTGGAGGTAATAGCTTTGGGTAAACGGAAACATGACATCACATAAGTCGGCAATGCCGCCGCTACCGATTTTATCAATATCTCCTTACCACCTTCGGAAAGGTATCTTGATGTCCATCCATTAATCCTATCCTGTAATCGTACCTTAACAAAAGAGAAAATTTGGGTTTTAGCCCCTCCCAAACTCTCAGGGAGACCTAAATATGAGCCCATGCCCCCCATATTGCCAATGCCTAGAATATTCTTCATCTCTGTCTGAGTCGCCTCAGGCACCGCATGACCAAACTGTACAATGATTTTGCGAAATTAATTTGTTGGCCCAAGGCCCTCTCAGAGTGCTTCAAAATATCAAGTACTGCACATCCTTCCGCCGGAATACTTTTACAAAAAAATAAGCTATCGTCAGCAAACAAAAGATGAGAGATAGGCGGACATGATCGCGCCACCTTTAGACCAGAAATTAACTTTATCCTTTCTGCCTTTTTAAAATTTGAAATTAAAGCCTCCGTACATAGAATAAACAAGTAGGGAGAGAGAGGATCTCCCTGCCGCAAACCCCGATTCGGCGTTATAACACCGTGTGGTTGACCATTAATCAATACCATATAGCTGATCGACTTGATACACCACATGACCCACTGCACCCATTGATTAGCAAAACCAAATCGTAGTAGCAATTACTCTACAAAAGGCCACTCCACCCTATCGTAATCTTTACTCATATCTGTTTTAATCGCCATAAATTTCGATTTACAGGACTGGTTTGTCCGCAGACCATGGAACATTTCTTGCGCGATTAAGATATTATCTGAAATTAGCCAACCCGGGACAAAAGCTGATTGTGTCTCGGGCACCAATGTGGGCAAAACTGTCTTTAGCCGTTGGCATAGAATTTTTGAGATAATCTTGTAACCAACATTACAAAGACTAATTGGCCTAAACTCTGTCATCTTAGTAGGCCTCTCCTTTTTGGAATAAGACAAATATTTGTCAAATTCACCCGTCTATCAAAACTTCCTTCCCTAAGAAGCCTATTAACCCAATTCACCAAATCCTTTTTGATAATAGCCCATGATTTTTGGAAAAAAGAGCGGCCATCTAGGCCCGGTGCCTTTTCCGGATGCATCATAAAAAGCGCCTTTCTAACCTCATCCTCTGTCAATGCAGCCGTAAGCAACCCGTTTGTCTGGTCCGTGATCAAACACGGAATCTCATCTAGAAAATCCTCAAACCCTGAAGGATTCGATGAAGTAAAAATGTCCTCAAAATACTGGACCGCAATATCCTGGAGAACTTTTTCCTTCGTAACCCAATTCCCCGCCGAATCCTGAAGACCAGTAATTCGATTCCTAGAATGGCGTTGCTTAGTTTGTGCATGGAAGAAAGACGTATTATAGTCACCTTCTCGTAACCATTGATTTCTACTCTTTTGCTTACAGAATAACTCCTCACCCTTATACGCTTCTTTAAGTTTCAGATTGATTTCCATTAACTTCGATGAGGGGCAGAGGTCATCCTCCTGAGCTGCCTCTAACTCTGCTTTCAAATCCGAAATTTTCTCCCTACTATCCAGGTCATACTTCTTTCTCCATCGAGAGATTTCCTTCCGATAATTGTAAAGTTTGTCGAGGAAAGCCTCTCCATGCGAACCACCCAACCATCCCAACTTGATAGCGTCCATAAAGCCTGCTTTCCCTATCCATCTTTTATCAAACCGGAATTGTTTACGTCCTCGTGGTCTTTTATCCTCAACAGTGGCCAAAATTGGTCTATGATCCGACCCTATCATAGCCAGATACTGAACATGAAAAAAAAAGAAAAGAGCTCATGTCAGTCCTCATTAACAAGAGCCCAGTCTAGTCGACACCGCACCAGCTTCTTATGTCTCCAGCCCCTCCAAGACAAAGAATTCCCAATACTTGGAAACTCCAACAAACCACTGTTTGCAGTCATTGTATTAAACGGCACAAAAGATGTTGCACTTCGCAGCCGCCCACCACGCTTTTCATTATTTCCCCTAATTTCATTTAAATCACCAATTACGAACCAAGGATCAACCCGAGCGAGACCATATCGGGTCAATCGTTCCCATACTTGTTCCCGATTTTTAACAACTGGATAGCCATACACAAACGAAATAAAGACTTTTTCCTTTTGATAGTTGCCTCAATGTCGATTATTCGATTGCTAACAAATAAAACTTTAACATCATACTCTTTATTATAAAATAAAGAAAGACCACCACTTGTGCCACATGGGTCTTCCATTACAATATTTGAATAACCAAAATGAAATTGAAAATCTTGCATAAAATAAAAATTCTGTTTCGTTTCAGAAAGAAACAAAACTCAGGCTTGTATTTCCTCCACAACTCCCGCAGGTAACTTATTGTCAATTTATTACCCAAACCTTGACAATTCCAACTAAGTATCCTCATTAATCAGAAAGCGGTTTTGAAGTACCCGGTTTACCCGTATAACCTTTGCTATTAGCCGGATAAAGTCCCTCTCCAATCCGAACGGAGTTCTTCGATGTAGTCTTTTTCCTTGGCGAAGTAAGAATTTGAACATTACGATTTTTCGAGTTCGCTCCGGGAAACAACGTTGTAACTCCCGTTGACTTCTTCTTCACACCCCCTGTGGAACCAGCTTTACTGATGACATACACATAACAGAGCCCTCCATCACACAATCTTCTTTCTCACTCTTACGATCGTCACCTGTAACTGTTGAGCCCAAATCCGGCCCATTAGTTACAGAACCAGCAGAGGAAGCTCAGCCTACGATTAAGGCCTCGTAAAGAAATGATCAATTGAGAGAAAGGCCCAAACTCAGTCCATCAAAGGCTAACTCAACCTGAAGCGAAGGCAGAGAAGGAGCCTAGAGCTCTTGTCGAAACCAAAGAGGTTCAGGTCTCGCCGTAACAAAAGTTGGCGGAAACAGGTCCAGGATGAAGGAGCGACGTCATAGAC